>JADLZN010003446.1:115120-274545 GCA_018155175.1 Sinocyclocheilus anophthalmus
TTTTGCTTTTTTTTTAAAGTGTGTTTTTGGGGTGTTTCATATGAAGGGCTTTCTCCTTTACTAATAAAACACATGCACTTTAATCTTTCCTAAGGAGATGGTGGAATTTTGATGTTTTAATTAAAGTTAAATCGATGCATTTTCAAACCACCAGCAATAATACATATAAGGTGTATTCAAATGGAATTCATATGCATTAGTATTGGGTGTAAGATTACTATTTGAGTTCAAAATTTGGATCGAAACGAGTTAAAGGCACAATATGTAAGATTTTTAAATTAAAATATCCAAAAACCGCTAGAACAGTGTTATATATTTTGCTGAATTATGTACTTACATTATCCCAAATGTTTAAAAAAATGTTTAAATCCAGAGAAATAAGAAAATTTTAACTAGTGACACGGACCGTGTCCTTAGTGTCATTGTGTCGCTTGCCAATGACGTCATAACCCCTCGATTTCACCAAACACCAAAGACGCTTTAATATGCTATGCGTTTTATTAGACAGGTGACAAACGCACAGAGTTGCATTATAACAGAACTTTCAAATGTAGCTAATATGATAAAACAGCGCTGCTTTACCCCCATACGCACGACCGGAAGCAGCGGAAGCGGTCGACGTGGCATAATAAAAGCTCCGCTGCTATACCCCACATACGCACGACCGGAAGCAGCGGAAGCCTCGTTTCACTTCGACGGCTTTCATTCTACTATGTTAATAAATCATTAGCTCATCCATTAACTTGATTTCTGCCCCAGATTGCATCGGCTGTGGGAATGAAGACCACAACTTCCCATGATTCCACACTCAGTTCCCTCATCAAAATCTACTCTATTTGTTTATTTTGAATAAGCGCCCTCTAGCGGCGAAAATTATATATTGTGCCTTGAAATGAAGCTGAAATTAAAAAAAAAAAAAAAAGAAGCTATTTGCGACATGTTTTTCTCGAAACTCGTTTTGAACACGAAATTCAGAATTCTAAAGAAAAAAAGGCAGAATAAACTCAGATTTCGGATTCCCCCCTTTCTGATTCTGACCTTTTCTCAGAATTGTGAGTTTATTATAGATGTGTTATGTCAAATGATTTAAGCAATTTATTTATTAAAACTTATTAAAAGGTCTTTAAAAGGATATATAAAAATCAAATGGGGAAACATGCACACGTTTATATTTTTATTTTATTTTACCGTATTTTATCAAATAACGACAAACAGAACATATTGACAACGAATGTCTTTAGCAAAGACCAAGTTCACAAGGTACATCCAGTCGGCCGTGCATTACATTCAAGAAATATTGGTTGGACCTTAGCGCTCAGCGCAGCGCCTGGTAGTTCGGTTGCTGTGACAACACCACGCCAAAACGAGACACTCCCCAAAACAATATGAACTAGACAGCTGCCTAGATTATCCTTACATTTACATGGACATTATTGATTTTACTTAAGCAAATTAAACCTTCAGAATGTCAGACATAATCTGCCAGTGGCTGAATATAGAGCTTCGGCTGTCAAAAGTCATTGGTAAGTGTTTGTTTTGCAAGTAATAGCTTTTAGCAAACGGATTAACGCGAGTTATCCATTCAAAAATGTGTATATTTATACCTGATTCATCAGCTAAGCTAAGTTACAGGTAATAATTGTGGCCGTTTTATTCGTCTTGTGAATGTTATGTGTTTTATTTTAGAGCCCTATTCGTTCACCAGGGATTTTGCAAATGGTTATCTGATTGGAGAGATCCTGCACAGATATGAGCTGCAGGACGACTTTCACCTGTTCTCCAAACAAAGGTATAACGTTAGATCGATAGACATATTTTTAATATATATATTGTTGTTATGGTGAAGTGTGGCATGTTTTTGTGAGATACATCCAGACAGACACTTTATTAATCCCATGAAGGAAATGTTATTTTAATGTTATAGTCAGACAAAGACATTGTAATTTATTAAATTATTATTCCACAGCATGGCGAATGCGAAGCTGAATAACTTCACCCGCATTGAGCCCACTCTGCAGCTGCTGGGCGTGCCCTTTGACCTGGCCATGGCCAAAGCGGTGATGCAGGGCAGGCAGGGGGCGGCCACACATCTGCTCTACCAGCTCTACATACAGCTGCAGAAGAAGAAGAGATCAGGCCTCACTGCCACAGCCATGGAGGTCATGCAGCCTGCAGCCACGGCCCGACTGCACCGCGTAGAGAACAGCATCTATACTGAGGTGATACAGTCGTACAAGGTCAAATAAATCTCTCTCTGGGCTGGTATAGTGCCCTGGTGGTTATTGTAGGGTATTACACAATAGCTAACCTCTTAATAATATTTGGACATTTTTATATTGACAAAGTAGTTCAGATATGGTAAGCTGCTTTTGCCACGTTGTTGTAATTGGTATATTGGTTAGTTCATGTTTTGATTAGCTTTACGAACATTGTATGTTGGGACCTCAGAAAGGAGTCTCATTTCAGGCTGTTTGTCTCACAGCGCTTGAAGACGGTGGTAAAGCGTGAGACAGATCTGAAGATGCAGAAGATCGCAAAACACTTCCATAAAAGAGGGCAGGACATGTACAACCGCTCGGTCATGGCTGACCTCCTGAAGGAGGAGGACCGGCTCAAACGGCAGGACGAGAGGAGGCTGAGGGAGATTGAGAAGGTGTAACTTTCTACAGCTGACCGTGGATAACATTTTCATAGCTATCAATAACTACCTTGAACCTTATTTATTCAGTAGCATCAAACAGTTTTTGGGGGTATTAAAACATTATTTATTTTACGCCCTCTGTGCTTTACTGTGCATTGACTGGTGAATCAGCGTGTGATTGGGTTGGCTGAGACTGATAGTTTGATTTGTTGTTTGTCAGCACCGGCAGGCACGCAGAAAACAGCATGAGATCATGATTCAGATTCAGTCGGCTATTGTGCAGATCCCAAAACCTCCACACGCTCGCATGTCAAGAGCTTCTGAGAAACCGCTTCAGTTTCGCAAAAAGCAAGAGGCTGAGGTGAACAACACTTTTACACTTTTGACATTATTTTCATGATAATTAAGCGCCCTATGCTGCATAGTACAGTACAGCAGTGTTTTTATTGTTAACTAAAGCTATTACTATTTAAAAAATTGTTTTCGGTAATTGAAATAAATCAGAAATAAAATATAAATATTAGATTTAAAAAACTGAAAATTATTTCAATTATTTGCCAAGACTACATTCCTAATTTTTAAGTTGAAGAATTACTAAAACTAAAACTAAAAAATTAAAGATAAGTGTGACACTGTAAACCAGTAAATTTTTCAAAATTGAGATTTATACATAATCTGAAAAATTATGTTTAGGATAGGACAATATTTGGATGAGATACAACTATTTGAAAATCTGGAATCTGAGGGTGCAAAAAAATCAAAATATTGACAAAATCGCCTTTAAATTTGTCCAAATGAAGTTCTTAGCAATGCATATTACTAATCAAAAATTAAGTGTTAATATATTTACGGTAGGAAATTTACAAAATATCTTCATGGAACATGATCTTTACTTAATATCCTAATGATTTTTGCATAAAAGAAAAATCTATAATTTTGACCCATACAATGTATTTTTGGCTATTGCTACAAATATACCCCAGCGACTTAAGACTGCTTTTGGGCTCCAGGGTCACAAATAGAAATATTATTTAAAAATAATAATAAAACTGACAAAAGCAGATAAAACTAAAACTTAAAAATTGAACTAAAATCATAAAAAATAAAAGCAAATTCTAAATATTAATAAATACTACAAAAGTATATAAAATGAAAAATTAATTAAAGCTAAATATAAATGTTAAAATTCAAATGCAAATATAAAACTAAACGCAATTCTGAACATGAATAAATATTATAATAGAATTAGAATGGATGGATTGGAATGAAAAACAATATACAGTAAAACAATATGAATCGTCAAAAGTTGTTTTGACAGGATTTGATTGCATTTAGTGAGCACTCTTTAAGATGCAGTGTGATTTCCAGTATGTTCATCATGAGATAGCTCAGTTTGAGAAGAACCAGAAGAGGATTTCTCCTGCTGGAGGTGGAGGCTTTCTTTCCAGGTGTGTTTGCATAACACTGAAAATCTAGGAGTACAAACAATAAATGCACAAAAGCAGGCCGACATACTGCTCACAGTTCTTTCACTGACTTAAATCTTAAATCTTATTTCACACAAAACTGGCAAAAACATTCTTGACTATTTGAGACCTTGGTATGACGAACTGTACCTGGATTTACAGTGGTCGTGTGACCCAGCCAATGACTACAGGAGACAAAGAACAGTGGAACAAGGAGTACATCGAGAACATCCGTCAGCGTCTGGAGGAAGACTCTGCTGCCCGGGAACAAAGAGAGATGCGGAGACGCCGTGCGCTGATGGAACAACTACAAGCCCATGAAGCTCAGCAGGTGACCACAGGCTTGGCTTATTTAAACCCTATAAATATCATATTTGATACACAGGCTAAGTTTGCTGAAAAACCTGTTGTACGCAACCTACTACATTCCTCTGTCGTCTGACTGTTAGTTAATACATTTAGCAAGTAGAAAACCTTTTACTATAATTACCCCACTTCAGGTCATGGACAGTTCTTTTAAAAAAACAATTTACTGATTTTTATAAAGTAAATATAAGAATCACTTTTATATTGTTAGTAATATTTCAAGATGAACACTTGCTGCACTAAAGCAACTTACTTGATTATCCTTTTTTTCTTTTTTTTTGAAAAATCATGTTAAAATTTGAGTATCAAATATGATCATCAGGCTTTTGAGGAACGTTTATTTGTTCATCATCATTGTATTGCATTGCATAATGGGTTTTGAAACCACAGAGATTTAATCATAAAATTAAGCATTATAATCCAAAGGATTTAAATACATAATCAAGAAGACATTATTGGCAGATAAAGAAGTGACAACTGATATTTATATGCATTTGATGTAAGCAGTCTGCTATACTGTTATAAAGATCTCATTGATTTGCATTACAGGTTATCAGAATTTCATCTTACTTTCTTGCCATTATAAATATCAGCATCTGCATCAAATTGCACATTTTTGTTTGGTTTGGGACTCTAAATAAAATTGAGGTGTTTTTCCTCTTTGAGTATGACCTCCATATTCTCATTATTATTTCATACTGTATGAGCCATAAAAGCCTGATGTATCAAATATGATTTAATGTGTTAAAAAAAACACATATGACTCTTCAATAATGCTTAATGTATGAATGTCAAAAACTGCGTCAAACTTTTGACTAGTAGTGTTTGTCTTGATCAAATCTGATTTTTGCGTTGATATTCTTTCTGCAGGAGGTATTACGAGAGGAACAGATGGTCAGTCGGTTGATGCGTCAGACGCAGCAGGAGAAGAGGATCACTGTGCAGCTGATGCAAATAAAACAGCAGAAAGAGGTACTGCAACAGAACCGGATCCTCCAAGAGAGACAGTACCAGGAAAGACGACTTCGAGACTTCCAAGAGGCCTTGGACAGAGAAGCTGTGAGAGATCATACACACACAGACAAACAACCCATAGAGTATCAGAAAAAGTTTTTGAGTGGTCCTGATTATGTCCCATCATTGGCATTGTTCAGGTTCTTGCCCAACAGGAATGTCTCGAGCGCAGTGAAGAGATCAGGATGGAGCGTGAGCTACACAAACAGCTAGTTGCCGAGCGTGCTCAAACTCGCTATCGCAAACACTTTGACATCTGCAGAGGAATTCTGGAACAGATTGTCGATCTGGCAACCAAAGCTGGAGAATATCGGCTCCTCACAGCCAAGTATTTATTTCCCTGATCACTCTACTAAGCAGCAAATAAAAGACAGAGTGGATTTTGAAATAAAAAGTTAAATGTGTTATGTAAACTACCTTTATAGTGCATTATAATGAAACTAAAAATTATACTGAACAAAATTATAAACGCAACACTTTTGTTTTTGCCCCCATTTTTCATGAGCTGAACTCAAAGATCTAAGACTTTTTCTATGTACAAAAAAAGGCCTATTTCTCTCAAATATTGTTCAAAAATCTGTCTAAATCTTTGTTAGTGAGCACTTCTCCTTTGACGAGTTAATCCATCCATCTCACAGGTGTGGCATATCAAGATGCTGATTAGACAGCATGATTATTGCACAGGTGTGCTTAGGCTGGCCACAATAAAAGGCCACTCTAAAATGTGCAGTGTTACTGTATTGGGGGGTCCGGGGGGGTTCGAAAACCAGTCAGTATCTGGTGTGACCACATTTGCCTCACGCAGTGCAACATATCCCCTTCGCATAGAGTCAAATAACTGTTTTCTATTTGAGTATATTTTAAAATGTAATTTATTTCTGTGATGCTAAGCTGAATTTTCAGCATCATTATTTCAGATTTTAGGGTCACATGATCCTTCAGAAATTAATCTAATATGCTGATTTGGAGATATGGTAGGTAAAAAAAATAATAAAAATTACCGTCTTTTCTTCAGTCTGATACCAGCGAAGCTGATGCAGGAGTGGATGGAGCTGTTTTTCAGTGGTAAGCCGCTGTATGAAGTGGCCAGTGTGGATCCCACCCCTGCTGACCCCACACCAGAGCAGATCATTGAGCTGGAGAAGCTCCAGATACTCAACAATCAAGACTACAACCAGTATGTGGTAAGGACATACTGAGTTACTGTAGCTTTAACATGACTGATGCAAAGTATTTGTGATGCTGCCTTTGCCTCTGAATCTTGAGTCAAATTAACACATTTCACTTTGAAGCACATCATTTTATGACCATTCATGCTGTATAGAGTTATTTTTATTTCTAATTTATATATCATTAATTATTAGCTTTTCATGAGCTCATAAACCCAGTTCCCTAGCAAAGCCCTATTTGGGAAACCATGCTCTAATACATTAGAACTTTTTGGTATATCATAATTCATAAGTGAAAACCACTTGAACCTTGCCTATGAAACAGTTGAGGGATGGATTCGTTTACATGTCTGTGCAAGTATAATGCACATGTGTCTTTCTGTCTGTTCTCTTCAGGGCATGAAGGGCGAGTGGGTTTGGCATGAAGAGGACGAGAGTCAAGCCCCTCCAGTAAATGATATTCTGGATCATGTGTTGAGCCGTCTACAGAGCATGATAGTCCCACCCAGCGTCAGCACTCCTCCTCTGTTTCCTCGTTTCACCATCAGAGCATGCTTGCTTGGAAAATCCTACTCTGGCAAAACCACCTGCCTCGCCAAGATCAGCAATGGTAGGAGTTGATGCTTCATCATATTGAATGAATATGCTTCATCACGTCAGAATATTATCTAACTTTCCTCACTTGCTGTTTGTTCCTCTCTGGGAACCAGCTCTTGGAATCCATGTGCTCTCAGCCAACTCTTTGATCCAGGACGCTCTATCAGCCTATCAGCAGGAAAAACAGGCTGCGAGTGAAAGCCAAAAAGAGTCACAGGTCAGGAATATTTAATCTGAAGTAAAGACTCAAGTTTTTGTAGTAGCATCCAGCAGGTCTGACAATATTTTTGGATTAGTTTGTGTTGTGTGTGACTGTACTGTTTTCTGTGTAACCACTTACCGTAATTTACTTCATTATATATACTGTTTAATTTTCCTGCTGGAGCTGACCTTGTATTTGCCATGCTCAGAAGAAATTGGAGAGGAATGGTTCTCCAACAGAGCAGCCTCCGAGTGAAGAAGAGGAGGAGAAATCCGCTCCTCTAGAATCAGGTTTGTGGGATATATTTATTACATACATTCAAAGGTATTTTTTTGTCAGCGAGGATGCATTAAAGTGATCAAAAATGACAGTAAAGACATTAATAATGTTACAAAGATTTTCTATTTCATAAATGCTGTTCTTTTGCATTTTCATGAAAGAATCCTGAAAAAAAATTATTAAACTAGCACACTGTTTCACATGATGATAATCAGAAATGTTTCTTGAGCAGCAAATCAGCATATTAGAATGATTTCTGAAGGATCATGTGACACTGAAGACTGGAGTAATTATGCTGAAAATTCAGCTTTAATCACAGGAATAAATTACATTTTAAAAAATATATAAAAACAGAAAACATTTATTTAAAATTGTTATAATATTTCACAATATTACAGTTTTTCTGTATTTTTGATCAAGTAAATGCAGCCTTAGTGAGCATAAGAGTCTTCTTTCAAAAACATTACAAAGTGTTACAAATTGCAAACATTTGAAAGGTAGTGTATTTGTTTATTTCTACACATGTTTAGATTCAATTTGACGTTATACACCCCATAGAGGACCAAGTATTTCCAGAAACATTAAATCATTTAGCAAACTAAAAGACTCAGTGGGGTATTTAAATATTTTTTTTGCTTTTATTGATTTCTGTGCTGATTGATTACACTTATTCTTACATTTATTTCTGAATTTATTATGCCAATTTCTATTCATTTAATTGCATATTAGAGCATTCTTTCATTAATTAAATTTTTTTTCCATATGGTTTTCCATAAATGGCCTTTAACCAAAAACCCAATAAAGACTGATATTATTTACTATGAAAATGCTCACTCAAGTTCTAATAGTCATCGACTCTTCTGTGTGTCTTACATCAGGACCTCAGCTGCATAAGACATCTGGACTTCTCAAAAAAGAGGACAAAGAAAAAGTAAAGGCAATCGCAAAGCCACTCTCCATGTGAACTCAGTTTTGCTTTCTGTATTTAGCAGCAGTGAGCTCTTTGATATGGTTCATGATGTACTGTGATCTGTTCTGCAGTGGTCGTTGCAAGCACAGCATGGTGCAGCAGTAGAGCAAGCTCTTAGGACAGGCAAAGCTGTTCCTGATCAACTCCTGGTTGACATCATAGTGGATACTATCAGGTAAAGAGCTTTGTCTCCACACCTTACTTGTTTTATTGTTTTATTTTAAGCAGATAAAAAATTTTCTGACTTCACAGTTTTCACTTTTTATACGAAAATGTAAATAAAATGTTCTTCCTTGAGTGCACATCAGTGTTATTTTAGTGTCATTGATATACTATTGTAGTTTTTGTAGTTATTGTAGTTTCTGAATTAGATTTTATTTTTATTAATTTATTTAAAGCATTTGTAATTTTGTATGTTTTACTAGTTTTAGTTAACTACATTAAAGCAGGTGCACATGAAAAACTATGATTTATTTTGTGCACTAAAAATCAGTCTGATTCCCTTCCGTCATGCTCTTCAGGAACATCCCTGCTGACAGTGGCTGGATTCTTGACGGATTCCCCGTGGACATCAATCAGGCTCAGATGCTGGAGAAAGCTCTGAACGGGACTGAACCTGATCAGGCTGAGGCAAAAACACATAGCAACTCAGCCACAGACAAAAACGCTCCTAAAGATCCACCTCCTCCATCCCCTGCACTGGACCTAGTGGTGCTGTTAGACATTTCAGATGAGCAGGTTCTGGAGCGAGCCGCTCATCAGGCTGGTGAGTTACCGTAGATTGTACTGCTAGGTGTTAATACTTTATCATTATTTGCTCTTACCAGCATGACAGGCTTTGTTGTTTTTAGTATGAAATAATAATTAAGCTGTGTGATCTTCACCTATTAATAGACGGGGAGAGCATAGAGCAGGAGAGAGATGGCAGTGATGCTCCAGATGAAAAGACGAGTATGACAGATGTGGACACACAAGATCCAGCATCCTTGTCTGATGAAAAAAGCCTGGGGAGGAAACAGATACAGCACAGGTGTGTGAAAACATACAGTGTAATGTGCAGAACCTATGATTGTTTTCTTCATGTCCAATATATACAGTATATACACAATTACAGTTGGAAAGATGCACGCTTGATTTTGTAATCCCCAAATACACAAATGCTAATGCACTTTTGTTAACACAGCCAGTCCAGACACAATGAATGCATCCAAACCGCATTTGAAATCGAAATGAAATTAGCAATAAATATACAATATTATTTATGCACAACTTCACAGTGATAGACTACCGTCCAACATTTTTGCCTGTTGGACGTCCTCGACTGCTCTCAATGCTTTCTCCAATCCACTGTCAAACCCACAATTCCCTGTGAGAGCGGGTAGTTTGACCCCCATAGAAATAAATAAAAAATCCCCACTCTGCTCTCATATGAATACAGTAAAACAAGCAGAAAAGTGCAATGCTAATGTAAAAAGTTAATCAAAGTACCATCAAAAACCTGCTTTTGGAGTACAAGAAGTATTAAGGTCATATGAGACGTTCTACAGATATTTATTATTTTTAATAAACTAAACCATTTAAAGACTGTCTTTTAATATTTAAAAAGTAAAACTTTATTTTCCCTTAAAAATAAAACTACAGATACTGAGCCCTTTAAAACCATGTAAAATCAAAATGGGCTGTATTTATTTCTTTTTTAATAAAGTTTTTTTTTTTTTTTGGTTTTACACAAAGAAGGTCACTTAAAAATTGTCCAACATTATCGTCACACTGAACAGAACAACACACTGACTGTATTGACTACTATGGTTGTTTCTGGAGTGGATGTTTCTTGAGTGATCTTCCATGATTCATCTGTGCATGTTATTCCACAGCAAGGAAATTACTTTTTTTTTGAGTGATGTCATTTTGTGCTGGAAAATAGTGTAACATTACATGATCCAGTCAAGTCCCAATGAATAAAATCAAATTCCATCCTACTTTTTTCTTTGTATTAAATGCTTTCCACCCAAAAATTTCACATAATTGAGAAGAAATTTGTTGTGGCGTTCAGATTTTCTTAGACATTTTTTGTGAAGCACAAAATTTGTTGGGTTTGTTATCATTTTTTTAACAGAATTAGTGGTTTTCATGACACATGGCCAAAACTGGAGAAATGGTTTGGTGACCAGCAGAATATTCTTGTGAAAGTCACGGCAGATGTAGACGAGGACACTCTCTTCAGTAACGTGAAGATAGGTCTGATGGACACCATGGACTCAGTTGAAAAAGGTAGATTCACTTATCCCGATTACTTAACCCTGTAAAGCCTGACATATGAAATAATATATTCATTTTTTATAAGTTTAGGGAACATTAAACAAAAAATTACGATAGCTTGCATACGTGGTTTGTGGAGTTAAACAGCTCAGTTTTATTCAAACTGAGCAAAAATATGCAATTTGGTGCAGTTGCTGATATGTATTTCTTCTCCACAATTTTCTACAAGTAATTTAGCTTGCTACAGACTCATTCAAATGTTTTGTAGACTTGAAAGTTTGAAAATCTCCCATTATTCATTTGCTGCCTTTCAAGCATTTATATTTCATTTTGTAATTTCATGTCTAGTGAAGTATGCTTTCTGTCCTCCCCATAGGAGCAGCTCTGGGTCACTCCAGTAAAATGTCTACGTCCTCCTCACCTGAACACACCCGTCCAGAAAGTGCCTGCTCTGCTAAGTCTAAAGCAGCTACCCCGAAATCTGCTGGACGGCGTTACGTGGAGGAACCTTTACCCAAGGCACATACAAACACATAACACACAGTCTCTCAGAAGACTGGCAGATTCTGATTAAACATGAAAAAATGACATTCAAAAGTCTGTTTGATTTGGAATATCAGATGGAGAGCCATTACACTCATCTAGCTTGTGTAATGTTACTCAGATTGAGTTGTGAGGCTGGTATGAGAATAAACGTGCTTACAGCACTTGGTATTTCCATGCAGTCTGCTAATTTCGCTTGCGGGTCAGATGAGATCAGATTTATGTCAATGACTCCATTAAATGGGTGATATGAATAAAACAATATCTTGAAAGAGACTGATGTGCTATGAAAACTGTAAAGGCTAATTCACAGCACTAAAACCAGCATTGTAACTTTCAGAACTCAAAACCTCCTCCCCATTTAGAGAAATTGTTGTAATTAAGATTTTTAAACATTACACAGATTTTCTGATATCTAACAGATGTACGCAACCCCTTCAAATGTTTTGACTTGGTTAAATCTTTTTAATGCTTTTGAAAAATGTCTTTTACTCACCAAGACTGCATTTATTTGACAAAAATACAGTAAAAAACGTATATGTTACAATTCAGAAAAAAAAATTTATTTGAATATACCTAAATGTAATTTATTCCTGTACCAAAGTTGAATTTTCAGCATCACATTACGCAGTCTTTGTTTCATGTTAATATCCTTCCAGAAAATCATTCTTAATAGGTGATTTGTGCTCATAATTTTAGTTCAGAAGAACAGCATTTATTTAAAATAAAAATTGAATATAGAACGTTAATATAGGGATTATAGAGGCCTCAAAATGGTTTGTTAAATGATAAATGATAAAAATGTATAATATGGCCCATTTATGTCACGTCAGTTTTGTTTTTCTGTTATGTTGGTCACTTTTGCAGGAGATCCCAGTGTATCTTGTGCCGTACTGGGAGAACGTCTGTAATTCATACGTGACTAACGTCAAGACAGTGATGCAGAACCTCCGCAGTGAACGCAAGCTCATCATTCACCACCTCTACAACATCCGGTGAGAGAACAGTGCTTGAGTGTGTGACGTGAGGCCTGTGAATGTGTGTGTAATTGTATAATATGTGTGTGTTTGTATGTTTCAGGGAGAACTTCAGGCAGTACCTACAGAAGCCGGATCTGAAGCAGGAGTTTGTAAGCGCGTGGCAGCGTGATTATAACAGCGTTCCTGACAACATCAGAGAGGACGAGGAGACCAAAGGAGAACTCCATCAAAGACTGGATGTGAGACAATCTCCTACACTGGGGAAAAAAAGAGATTTTCTTCTTCAGTATTTTTGTCTTGTTTTCAGTACAAATATCTAAACATTCATAAAAATCAAGATACATTTACTTGAGAAGGAAAATGACAAGATATAAAGTCTTGTATTAAAACTAAATGACTGTGCTAAACCATTCTACTAATGGGGTAAGAAAAGTAGTTGGCGCCGATAGCCTTGTGGGCAGCGCGCCGACATAGAGTGCCATTGCGCTACGGGCGTCCCGAGTTCGAATCCCAACTCAAGGACCCTTCCCGATCCCGCCCCCCTCTTTCTCTCCCACTTCGCTTCCTATCAGCTCTGATCTGTCCTATCATAGACTATTCCCCATGTTTTAGTGAGTAGATTGCCCAGCCCAAACGACACGTAAAGTGGCTTGTTTTCCTACGTAGATAACAGATTTGTACACCACTGGTGTTAGATTATTGCTGTTGTTGTGTATTAATTAAATGTATATTTAATTTAATACTACTTTTTGTCAAGAAGGACCCTCAGGTTTAAATGCCACATTTATTTATTTATTTAAGATATTGCTTTAATGATAGGGATATTGTACACTGAAAAACATTAAAACAAACATTAAAGTTTTTTCTTTCTTTCTTTTATTTTTGCATGAAACCTTTTAAAAAACACACAGAAGTTAACATATTTTACAGGCCATACATGCTATATTCAAGCATCAAAATATATTTTTTAAAAAAAATTTATGTAAAATATCTAAAAGTTTTATAACTTCAGTGAGATGGGAGAAGCCTTAAAATATATCTGCAGAATATTTATTTGCACTAAAAGCAAGGAAAATGTTTAATTTGTTTATTTATTTGTTTTTTATTTTTTTGTTTCATTTTATGTTATTTTTAGTTTCATTTAATGTGTTATGTTGTGTAATGTTTTTTCTTTTATATATTTGTTTTGTATTAAGATTTGATTTGTGTTACATTGTACTTATTGTTAAAAACAAACGAACACACAAACAAAGCAGTAAATATAATATTCACAGTTGCCAAAGTTTTGGTGCAAAGGTTTTCCATTCATATTTGTTTGCTGCAGGTTTATCACAAATTAGCTGCAAATGAACAGTTTACACAAAAAAATTGCTCAACCATTTATGCTTATTTTCATATTGTGATCAGCGTGTGTTGTGTTTTTGTGCAGGACTTGCGTGAGCGTCTTTGGGACATCTGTGATAAGCGCAAGGAAGAGGCGGAGCAGGAGAGAGCAGGTGTCATTGATGATAGCTGGTTGGACGATCACACTGCTGTTCTGATCAACCATTATTCTGCATTAATGCAGGTAACACACACACACACACCCACTTTCTCTCTAAAACATCACAGAACCGTCTTAGATGAGTTTCAGATTTCATGGTTCTGTTCATGTGTGTGTGTGCAGATAGAAGTGGGCCGCTTCCAAGACTCATCGTGTCTTTTGAGAGATTATTACACAGCGATGTGTAAAACTGCGTTTCCTGAATCTACACGTGGTTTCACTCGTGTCCCATTGATCGACGTCACTGCAGATGACCATGTCGAGCTAGAGGAACCAAAAATGTAAGAAGAAACCTTACATACTCTATCATGTTTTATCATCATGCCACAGCCTATAGATCTTTTGTGGAGCTACTGTAATTATTAATGTCTGTCTCATAAGTCATAATATACGACTTGTATGACTGTGTTTAGAATAGCATGTACTATTTTTGCAGTATGCATGCAAATTTTCACCAATTCAGTCAAATCTTGTTCTTTTCTGATAGTGTCAGTGCAGTTAAATAATAATAAATAATATGAATATTGCCTTTTAAACATTATGCAATCTTAGCAATAACGTCTACTGTTTTACATGCTAGTTTACATAAATAGTAAACAATATGCAGTTTATACTGTGCAGTTAACAGTGCATTAGCATTCAGTTCTGAACACAGACATTGTTTTTTTTTTTTTACTGTAAAGTTGTTTAGATAGACTCTTTAATGTGGTAAAATATAATAAATTCATATTTTAGCCCTGCTCCTGTGCCGCCAGAGAAACTCGCAAAGAATGCTGATGAAAAAGACTCTGAAATGGAGGACAAGAAGAAAACTAAATTGTATGTGTGCTTTCCATTTTTGTCGTTGGGTGTGTATGAAAATGAAATAGGCTAAGCATGTTTGCTGAATAACTGGATGTGTTTGTGCTGTCAGGTTTCCATTGGTTTCCTGCAGATCTCCCACTTCTGAGCTGCTCAGACAGGTTCTGCACCATCCTGATGAGAAACTTCTGCAGGAGTTCTTCCAGACAGCACTCAGCGCAGTCAGGAGCATGGTGTGTGTTTATATCAGTGTGTCTCATAATGGTTTTGCTGGTAAGCTTAAAAATATGGGGCCCTGTTTTGCCCTTTGTGTTGTATTCCAGACATTTGAACGGTAGTGTATGTTTCACAATAATGTTGATTCTTTTATATACAGTATACATGCACATTTAGACATTTTTAAATGTGATTTTTCAAAAAAAAAAGGATAGTGCCTACTCAAAATTCTGATCGGATGAGCGGTGTTTGTGAAATTTCAATATACTCATCTGTGACTGTGCATCTGTCTTCATGTGTGTTTGCACACAACTGTGTGTCAGGTGTTGGCAGAGACACAGCAGCGAGAAGAAGAGGAGGGTGATGAAGAACAGAAGCAGATGGAGGCACAGAGAGTGCAGACTTCAAACTCTGCTACGGACAATAGGAAAGCTGGGAAAAAGAAAGGTGAAGAAAAGTCACCGCTCCGTCATTTATAATATGAGTTTCAGTTGTGTTATGTGTTGACACTAATGAGTGTGTGTTGTTTTAGGTGCTCCAACCCCTCCACAGGAGCCCAGTCCACAGCCCGTGGTGGAGAAGAACCCTGAGGAGGTCAGGAGGAAAGCAGAGAGGAAGAGAATCAAACAGGAGTTCACAGCTGCACTGAAACGTGAAGGTATGCCAGATGCTAGCCTCAGCTTCAGGATGTTGTATGTGCATGTGATGTATAAACAGTAAGAATGATTTATATTTGTGTGCAGAACATGCAGTGAAGCTGCGTCTGGAGCTGATAAAGGCTCATGTGCTGAGAACGGTGAGCAGTTTGCAGCAGAAAACAGAACAAGCCTACGGGAACATGGAGGAGTGGCTGGGAACTCGCTTCCTGTCTGAGATGAACAGGTGAGAGGAAGATGGATGTGTGACCAGAGATCCGGAGAGGATGAGAACACTGTATTGGCTCTCTTGGTTGCAATTGTCCTGCAGACACCAATTTAAATAATGTACTTCTAAAAAGGGAATCTTGAATTTCACTCAAATCCCATTTGCAAAAATTAGTTGACTCTCAAAAAATTATTATTTTTATTAAAATTAGAATAAAATCTTAGTAAAACAAAAGCCTGATGTAATAATTCTTGTTTTGCAAGAGAGTTTAGTCAACTTATTTTGGTATTTGGAATATACTTAAAATATATATTTAAAATATCTTTTTATTAGATATTGTTATATTAACTTTTAGATGTTATGTTTCTGTTTATTAAAACATAATTATATATATACCTATCTAATTTAAGAAACGGTTAATGCTATTATAAAATATTATAAAATAATTAATTTGTAAAAAGACACGGGGTTTTTTAATATATAAAAATTAAAGAACAATGCAAGAAAATCAATCTCATAGCAATAATATTACACAGTACAACATATTGAGGCACATTTTGTACAGTAGAACAAACATTCTGTATGTATATTTAAATTCAATATAAAATTCTTAGCATTTTATTTTGCTATTGTAAATAGATTTAATATATTTAAAACAATGTACTAATTTCAGTAAAAGTGTAAATATATACACAACACACATATATACAGTATATTACACATAAATAACACACGCACAAACAGAAGAAACTATTCAAACAGGAAATAATTTTTTGCACAATAATGACAATGGGCTGAACAGATTCTTACCATGTTTTAGGACATAACCTAACATACCACTTGTGCTTCTAATCATGTACATGTTCATAAATGTAGATTATATAAAATTTATACATTTATATTAATATGTTTGCGTTTGTTTACCAGTATCGACCAGCTGACAGAGTTGGTGCGGCAGCACATTGAGAATGGAGTTCAGATCCATCATGAGCTTGTGCTGCAGAGCGCTGATTTCTGTGTGGATGGAGACACTCTTGTCGTGGCGAGTCCGTCACCCGCTCCCCGCCGATCCCTGCTGGAGCAGCCCAAAAACAGCACTCTGACTGTCCAACAGCTGCACATCCTCTGTGCTCAGCTGCACAAGACTGCACCTACCGGTCAGAATCAGCATTACTCAAACTAACAAACTAACAACTCATTTACATTTTTTTAATTAAAAAAGGGATAATTTACCAAAAAATATAAATTCAATCATTATTTATTCACTCTCATGTTCCAAAACTGTAATTTTTGGTAAACAAGTGCAAAACTGAATGAACAGAATTAGAGTAAAACAGAACCAAGCAGAAGTGAACTGAATGCAACATATTTCAGTAGAATCTAATAACTATATTTTGTTATTTGTGTATTGTGTGATGTGTTCAGGTCTGATGTGCAGTAACGAGTTGACTGAAGTTCTGCATGAGTTAACCTCTCCTCACATGGGTAGTGATGTCCTGCCTGACCCCTGGATGCATATCACTCCCTCACAGGTACATCTTCACTCCAAACTAAATGATTAACTCCTCCATGGTTTGTTGTGCATCTTCGGTAGCAATTGTTCATACTTAATTTCCTTTCCCAACCAACCAACTTGCTTCAAAAAATTGAAATTGAAATGTATTCATTTTAAAAGTGTCTTCGTTGCTTTGGCTTGGGCATATAAAAAGGTGGAAGATTTCCCCACACAGATTTCACAACATTTTTAAGTTTATCACTCAAATTCCCTGCGTTGACTAACAGAAAACGGCTTGATATGAAAGTGACTTCTGTGTGAGCTTCATTCACTGTTACACGATTGACAATGGATCTTTTTGCCCACAAGATTTTGCCAAAAATGCACTAATGTGACTGCGCCTTTACAGGCAAGCCTGTCTGTACTCGCATGATAACATGTGCTATTGTGTGTGTAGGTTGATGAGCTGGTGTGTGTATTAGCTCCGGACTCTGAGATGCTGGACTGGCGTCAGTTCCTGCTCAGTGCGGCTCTGCCGTGGCCGTTTCCCTCTCAGACTCAGCTGTTAAAAACCCTCCAGCGCTACAGAGCTGTTGACACTGCAGGAACTGGACTCATCACTCAAGAACAATATGCACAGGTCTGTTACACTCATAGAGCATCACTGAAACATTAAACTACGCACAGACCTATAAACAACAGATTTTTGTAGTATAATCACTTTTACAGCATTTTAATAATTCAAATATGGCTCTATAGTTAATTTTATTTCAACTGCATGCTGTTTCTATAGTTAAAATGAATGAAAGCAAGCCTCATCTGTATAATCTTGCTACATTTATATGTGCCTATAAGTTAAATTTAATATGTTTTGTTTTTTTGATCAGATTGAATTGTGGTTTCCCAGTGAAAGAGATCTTCCTGTCCCTGATGACCCAACTGAACCGCTGCCCTATGACAGACTAGCCAATCTTAAGAAGGTAATGCAGCAGGTTAAAAGATTTTTTGAACTTCGAATGGGGTCATATATTTTTGTTGTTGTTGTTTTTGTTCATGTTACTATTTAAATTTTTACCCGTCTGTTTCTTTTTGCTGCAGCCGGTTACCTCTCCCATCCTTCAGTAACAGCATCTTTTCAAAGATATATTGTGAAGTTACAGTGTTTTCATAGTAGTACATTAAGCTGTTATAGCAGAAAAAATAGTTGACCCTTTAATATGCAGTAAAACATAACTGAATAAATGAGTAGTTCACCAAAAAATTTAAAATAGCTGAAAAAGTGCTCACCCTCAGGCCATCCAAGATGTACAGTAGATGAATTTGCTTCTTCATCAGAACAGATTTGGAGAAATTCAGCATAATTTTGCTTGCTCACCAATGGATCCTCTGCAGTGAATGAGTGCCGTCAGAACGAGAGTCTGATGAAAACATCACAATAGTTCACAAGTAATCCACAATCCAGCCCATCACTCAGTGTTTGCAAAGAGAAATGCTGCATGTTTGTAAGAAACAAATCCATCAAGGCATTTTTAACTTCAAGCCCTATGGGGTTTTGTAACCATCTGATGGCATCCATTCACGCAGAAGGATCCATTGGTGGTGAGCAAGTGATGTAATTGTTTCTGTGAAGAAGAAATAAACTTGTATAGGTTTGGAACAACTTGAGGGTGAGTTAAATGATGACAGTATTTTCATTTTTGAGTGAACTATTCCCTTAACTTTGACTGCAACTATGATGTTTCCCAAAAGATGTTCTGAATAGACAGTCTGTGTATGAGCATACAGTATATGTAATTTTTTCCTTGTTTCTGTGTGTAGTTTTTCTTCAGTCTGTTTGCGAGCACACACTCAACTCCGCTGACGCTGGACTATCTGAGCATGCTGCTGTATTTCTGCTGCCATCCTGAACCGGCTCAGGGCTTCACCAGAGCACTCAGCCTTGTGATCGGACACACACTGCACTATAAACACACCGGCCCCCTCACACAGGTACACACAGTATGACATGGCTAACAGAAATAAAATCCTGTTTTTTGAAGATTTGCATTGACATTTTCTATTCAACCAAGTAATGCACAAAAATAATGTATTACCTGAATTGTGAAATATTTTAAATGTGTTTAAATGAGATTCACTCTGGTTTTGTTTAAAATCTGCTGTAGTCTGTGCCATATATGGAGGGCGCTGGAGTTGAGGAGTGTGACGCTGATGACGAGGTGGAGTCTGAAGAAGCTGGCGTGTCTGTTGATGATGTGCTCGGAGTTCTGAGTCATGGAGATGATCAAGTCTCCTCACGTCTGAACCGCTTACAGCCAAACCACAGGAGCAGAGATGAACTCAAAGAGGTAGAATATAACAGCTCTGCTCCAAAACCAAAAGATCCCAGCAACCCAACTACACCCTACTTGGACCATTTTAATGAAAAATATAAACAAATACAAAGCCTTTTTATTTAAGATGGCAAAAATACTTAATCAGTGTGTGTGTGTGTGTTAGTCACTCATAACTGTCTCACAAATGTAGGTCTATTTGTGAAATCTTTGTGTCCAGTAGATGTTCACTAGAAAGTATTTCATTTTGTTTTCGAATATAGTGACAATCTGTGTTTCTGTAGATCAGTAGATGGTGTAAAGGGTCTGTATGGAGCTGTATTTCATGTATTGTTGTGTGTTCAGGAGCTGCTGAAGGTGTTTAAGGAGTTGGGTTTTAAAGGTGAGGAGAAGATTCTTTTCTCCACGCTATCCCAGCATCTTTCTGCAGGACCTGATGGAAGAATCCTCACAGTACCTGCTTCCTGTGAGTGTAACAAATAAATATGTGATCTCACACATACTACAACAGCGCTCAGTGGTGAGATCTTTTTTTTCTGGCAAAAAAAATTTGAATTAATTTATAGAAAATATATTATTTTACTGATTGAATGATCTCAACAGATGATTCCAGTCACTAAATAGATTCATGCTGCTTACATTAAAACATCCATTTGAAACCAGTTTTGTGGCTTTGATTCCCTGTTCCATGAAAACTTAATGTGTTCAACAAGACAGAAAATGCACTTGTCAAGCCTTTTAAGGGTCTTTATTGTAATTTATTGTGTGAAATACAAATGAATGTGATTTTTATTAATTGTGATTACATTTCCTCTGTACAGGACATTCACAAAAGTTTCCAGGCCCAGCAAACTGAAGATCTCAGAAGCTTCTCAACATGATGAACAATCAAAACAACACACACCAACACCAATGCATGCATCAGACAAGGTACACGCTAATGGAATAATAAATGTAAGTGGGACAAACATTAAAGCTGTATTTGACATAGAAATAGTTTTATTTAATGTAATTTATATCTAAATGTAGCATTAACACATAAAGAGCAGTGCTTTGCTGTAAACTCAAAGATGTCATTCTAAATGTATTTATTTTAGTGGAGATACACATTTGTGTATTCTTGTCTCACATTACAGTGATTCTGTCAGATCAGTTAATTTCGGTGTATTTGTGTGATTCAAAGATGATTTGATGTGGAAGCTTGAACATGATCTCAGAGGCAAAAGCAAAAGATCAATGTAAAATCAGCATACAACATGCACAAAAAATAAAAAGTAAAAATAACAAGTCTGAATGATTTGTTAAATGAGTATGTATATGAATACACAAATATGAATGAAAATGTAAAGAAAATACAATAAAGAATGACCTATAACTAGCTTTGCTCTTTGTCAAATGAATAATTTTCACTGTTCTGCTCTCTTGGCATGAGTCAGATCTGCAGGTGAGATACATGACTTTACATTAATCGAAAATAATAGAAACAGAACATAACTTTTGACCACTCAATCATCTCTAAAAAGAAGAAGGTTTTACAGTCACCCACCCCCCACAAAAAAATGGCAGCACAGAGGTGTGAACAGATTCCTTCAAAGTTCGTCAGACTCTTCAGCATTTTCCATCTCAATGTCGATCTGATTCTGTTGCTCTGCAGTCCCAGACACATTGCTGTAGGCTTCTATGACACTGACGATATTTGTCAAATCTTTCATCCTAGCCTGTACGCTGATGTTTTCTAGGATGGGCTGCATGGAAAAGCCATATTCCATAAAGCTCCATGTTTTATCTCCTTCTGTTTTGTACTTATAGCCACCAGTGTGGATGCCAATCAGATTGCAGTCTACATCAAAAACTGGAGAGCCAGAAGATCCGTGAAAGAAACAAGAGTCATAAGTGATCTGGTTTTCATTTGCCAAAAAGTTCCATTTCTCTTTCGAGCACGCCTCATTCATAAGATGAATTAAATGTTGATTATCAGTTTTGTGTTTATTTGCAGCCTCTATTCGATTTTCTCTCTCAATGATGAAGCAGGGGTCCATTTTCTTAACCCCTTCACCTGGATGTCCCACAATACAGATCTGTCCTCTGTTAATAGGAGCATTTGGACGGTAACAATCAAGCAATTTAGGATACTCAGCAGTGTTTTCAACGTCATCAAGCTCAAGAAGAGCATAGTCAAGATACCTTCCTTTATCATCCGTTCCGTAAGAGTAAGCTGCGAGTTGTTCAACTAAAGCAGACCCCCCCTGACGAATCTGACACACAGAGTCAGAGAGCTTCATGAGCTGCTTCACTTTCTTCACCTTCAAGAAATTCTCAACACTCTTACCATATTCTGCTCTGAAGAACTTCTGGACATCAGATTTGTTCTTCAGTTTCTCTCGCTGCTTTAATTGCTTCAGTAAAACTGGAAACTGATCGCGCAGAATTCCCAGAATCTCTTTAGAATCTGCAATAGGTTTAGCGGCACACCGTTTAGTTGAAGGATTTGTGGACTTTGTGTTTCCATCATGTTTATTTTCTTGCTCACTGGTGTTGATGGGATTCTGACTTGAGCCGGCAGTTTCTGCCACATCAGCATCTGAAGCTGCATTAGGTTCAGTCGTGACAGGAGTCAAATCATCTTGACTGTCTGGCTGATTCTTATCACTGAGAACAACTAAATGGAAAGCCTTTTCGTCAAGATCCTCTATAGGTATTGACAATTCATGGTTTGTATCCCCACCAAACTCAGAAAGTCCACAGTGTTTCCTGAAAATGTAATTTATGAATCGTCCATCACGTTTAAGAGCAGTTTTGATTTTCTCTCCTTTGAATGCATATACACAAACATAGCGAACACTCTTCCTCAGGGCTTTGCTCCTCAGTAAGCGTCGCACTTTCTGTCCTCCTTCTTTTTTAACCCGGAAGGTGACTAACTTTTCAGGGTAACTTGTTTTCCTGAGTGAAGGATCTGCAGTTGTTCGATTTGTACAACTATGTTTATCCTTTTGGATGAAGTTTATCTCTAAGGTCTCATCAGTTTCAATAAGACAGCAGGGAAAATCAGTTTTCACAGCTGCTGTAAGAACGCCTTCTTTACACCTTTGGATGAGTATTTCTTTCTGCTTGTTTTTCTTTTTGTCTTTTTCATTCCTGAACATTTGGCTTGTATTAAGAGCCTCAAGCACATTCAAGGATGCTTCACATGACACTGAAAATCCATTTAATCTATTAAAACAATACTGGAAATTTTGTATTTTCACTTCTGCTTCCTGTTAAAATTAGGGGAAAAAACATTTGTTATGTACACAAATATTCAAGTTAATTCCACTGAAGAAATGTGTAACCAATGCTTAAGTGATCTACCTGCTGCAGATGTTTTGAAGGTCCCTCGTCAACTTCTTTCTTAAACGAATAATCCATTTTTTTCTTAAGAAAATGTCAACATTGATGTTAATACAGGCTTACCACTGTCTACAGCTTTTTACCATATTTTTAATCATTAAAAGGCCAAGTAATTCAGTGTTATGGCTTTTCACACAAGCATGAAGGGGCGAGCTAAAATCACAAATAATGATATAATAACGAGGTGGGAAACAAATATGGAAACTATTAACAGTCAAAAAATTTGCTGTGACCAGTGATATTTTATTACAGTTTGAAACTGAATGCTATTCATTTTAGTTTCAATCCAGCGTATTATGCTGTTGTACAGATATATTAAGTTGTCGAATCAGGTACTTTTCTCTTTATTTGTGGCTTTGAAAATTTCATGAAAAAAATCATATGGTGGCATTTGGATTAAGCTATTGATTTCATTTTTGGTAAGTAATTGATGCATACAGGTGTGTATCTACTGTGTAATATTATTTATTCTATATATATAATACTGAGAACCCTCAGGTACTCGGGTTTTGCTGTAGATTGTGACAAGTTACTTAAAGCTTTTTGTGTCATAGGCCTAAAATACTATAAAACAAAGATCACTATCACTGTCTCCGTAAAGGGGTGCGTTTCCCAAAAGCATCGGTAGCTAACTATGGTTGTAAGTTCCATTGAACTCTATTGGTAAAGACGGAACTTGCAATCATAGTTGCTTTTGGGAAACGCACCAGTTTAGTCTTTGCATTTTGATTTTCCCCTGTTTCCGTGTTGCATGTGTTCCTACTGATCATTCGTTTCCAGGTTTCTGATTAGTTGTCACCTGTCATTAGTTCCAGTTAATTAACTTACTCTGTACTTAAGCCCTCATTGTTTTGTGTCCGATCTCGTCTTTAGTTTTGGTTGTGATCTATGTATTACTCCATGTGAGTTTCTGAGTTAGATTAATGAGTAAAGACTCTTCTGTGCTATTCCTTGTCAATGTGCGCTTCATTACAGCCACCGTTGCTGACGATCACAACCTTACCTGAACACTGTCACTATCTTCTGATGACTCCCCAGATTCACTGTCTGTGGCAGCCTCCTTTTTCTGAAAGAGACAACAACATTACCATTGGAAATAAGTCTAAATCTAATGCAGAGGCTAAGCAAAGAGGATGAGAAAAATAACAGTCACTCACAGGACTCGAAAAGAAGCTCGAAATTTCAGTCAGCTTCAGTTTTTTGGGGGATGCTTTAGACATGTTTTGTATCTAGGAATAGAACAAACAATGGTGATCTGAGCTTAGAGGAGAAAGACTTGTAACTTATGGTTCTACATAGCACCTTTTGACAAAGTTGCTGTATAGCACTTAAAGTGGTTCCCCTATGATTACGAGCCAGTGAACCACTTTTAGTGCTATTTAGCAGAATTTTTAGAAGATAGATAGATAGCTTTATTGTAATAATTTAAATCATATTGTGCATTTAAAACATTTAGCCTACCTATTTTGTTACATAAAATTAGGTAAGTGGGGAGGGGGTTACTGTATGGTGATTGAAATTGCAAAAAGACCGTAATTATTAAACAGAATGAAAAATACATTTAGCCCTATATTTCATGTACAAATATGGTTTTTAAACAGCGCTGCCGAACTCGCGGCATCATCTGCGGATCAGAGTTCAAAGTGCGAGTAAGAATCAGTGCTGAAAAGGTGCTACTTGCCAATTGCCTGGTGACTTTTTTTTAATGAATTACAGTACCTTAAAGGCACAATATGTAATTTTCGCCGCTAGAGGGTGCGTATTCAAAATAAACAGAGGCAAAGGCGTAGTTTGATGATGCTGTGACTGAGTGTGGAATCATGGGAGTTGTGGTCTTCATCCCCACAGCCGATGCAATCCGACGGGACTCGGGCAGAAATCATGTTCATGGATGAGCTTATGATTTATTAACGTAGTAGAATGAAGCAGAGTGAGGCTGAAAGCCTTCGAAGCAAAACGAGGCCGCTGAACGAGCGCGACACACGGCTCGAAAGCAGCTGAGCTTTTATTATGCCACAGTCGAGCTCTTCCGCTGCTTTCGGTCGTGCGTGTGTGGGGTAAAGCAGCGGAGCTTTTGTTATGCCACAGTCGAGGGCTTCCGCTGCTTCCGGTCGTGCGTTTGTGGGGTAAAGCAGTGCTGTTTTATCATAATAGATATGTTTGAAATTTCTGTTATAATGCTACTCTGTGCGGGCGTCACCGGTCTATTAAAACCAACACATATTAATGCGTACTTGGTGTTTCCATGTTTTCTACAAAAAAAATAAATATCGAGGGGTTATGACGTCATTGGCAGGCGACACAATGACACTATAGACACGGTCCGTGTCACTAGTTAAAATTGCTTATTTCTCTGGATTTACACATTCTGTGAAACATTTGGGATAATGTAAGTACACAAGTCAGCAAACTATATAACACTGTTCTAGTGGATTTTGTTTTGGATATTTTAATGAAACAATCTTACATATTGTGCCTTTAATGGGGGACTGGATCATGGCAGTAGCAGACAGACACGGTTAATTAAGGTTAATCCTAAAAATAAACGGGCGTGGCCAGCTTCTTTTCTACTTGTTTTTTTTTTTCAGTTTGATCAGTCCTCAATTCAAGCCTGAAAAGTGCTTTAAGTAAAATTTTTTTTCACGATTCATGGTTCTTTTTTTGTACAGGACATATTCAGTTGGAATTTAATGTTTAGTCAAATAATAATTTGCTTCTTTATATTTGGTAAACCTTTTTCATCAAATAATACACAATACTGACTAATATATACTAATTTAAATAAGTATTAACATTTGTTATAAATTAATATGCTTATAAATAAATACATATATAATATTTATATTTACAATAAATATTTATTTGTTTTCCTGTCACTCACTGCAAGCGGCTCCAAGCGGCAGCCTCCTCTGACATCCGGTTTTTAGCCCTAGTGACGTCAGGTACAGCCACTTCCTGCCAGTTTCGATTCTCAGTAAGGATGCTCTGCAAGCTCTGTGGTTGTGTCGCTAATAATTTGCATTGCTTCCAGTTTGCAACAACTCTCTTCCCAAATCGTCATGAGAATTGTGTATATCTGTTGTTGTCATCAAAGAGATGCGTTTAAGCCGGGCTCACATTGCGATTTTTTTTAAAAGTCCTTTAGGATTGTACTTGTCAGACTGTACGAACATGATGATCATGTCACACTGTGGGATCTCAGTTGTCATTAATGTCAGACTGTACGACAGTCAAAACAGGTGCGCTCAAGAAGGAGTTATACATTATCAACACACACACATTCAGTGACTGTGAGCTGCATTGCACGCGGGGCTGTAATGTTGGCTATCATCTAAAGTATATGAACGGCGGAAATACCAGCGTATTTAAGTAAGCAGCACTACACACCCACATGAAAACAGCACCGCAACCGGTGTTTATCATAGCAAAAGAAAAGTATCAGATGAATTCCGTGAGCGGAGGACGAGAGTTTATGCAGTTAGAAAAAATCTCTAGCATTAATTCTGATCATGGCTTGTCTTGAAAAACGAAGACAGTTTGACGTTCGTCGTAGGAGAAGTCACACTGCAGGACTGTGCGCCAAATAGAAGTTCGTCAGAGGTCAAATTTGATCACAACGGCCATTAATCGGCTGTCGGTGAACATGTCAAAACTAACGATCAAAGACTGCGATTTTAGACTACGGATTATCTTATATACCGCTACTATAATTATATAGGATAAGAAATGTTGACTGTAACAATAAGTCATGTTAGTATGGTAATTTTACTCTCGTTTTGTAAAATCTATATTAAAAAAATAATGATGATAATTATTGTTTATAATGATACAATAATAATAACTACCTGATCGTTCCTGGTGTCTGTATTTCTTTCTCTTTGGTTTCCTCTCTTCTGCTCTTCTCATCTGATTTCCTGCTCTTCAGTCCACGCCTAGAAAAGATCATTTGAAGTACAAGAATTTATGATGAAACACTTCTAAAGACAGAGGTTCGTATTCTTTAGGAGTCAAGAAAAGGCCAATATACTTTGTCAAGTGCGGGTTAAAATACATTATTTTAAATATTTCACTTTTTCAAATAAATAAACTTCTATAGTCACATCGGAATGATAGCTTCTTTAATGTAAGTATAGATGTATCCAGTTAGTTATCTAAGTGCATTTGTAGTTATCAGCTGTTTTCAGCCCATCTGTATGGTTATGGTGCAGTTTAACTAGCTAACTGGTGGTGATTTTACTTGATTATTATTTATTTAATTTTTACTTATTACGTTTATTTTATTTTTTGAGTCAGTTAGTTGTCTGTGGTCAGACATAGTATTTAGTTTTTCAACAGTAAATGATTTGTGTGATGATATAATTTATAACCAGGGTATAATAACTATGCATGTCAATGGATCTGGAATACAACAGAATAAATGTTGTGAATCCATAAATTCAGTGGAAGTTAGCACCTGAACCACCAAACCAAGGAGGATTATCTGAAAATGACAGACAGGTGCAGGTTTGGCACTGAACTCTGTAGGATGATCAGGCCTGTCTACCTCTGGATTAAAGCACCGAATAACATAAATGGGGACATTTTCTCCCAGTGATTTACGTTACGCACTGTTTTGCCTTCATCTCATCTCTTTTTTCTTTCTTTTGCTCTGCATTACATACTGAAATTGGAAGCACTCAGTGCTATTTAATTTTCAGCCATTTGTTGTCCTTAATTGGGCTGTGTGTGAAGGATTGTGAATGATTGAAGGAAGCACAGGAAATTCTCCTCCTCAGGGTGAAAGGTCAGAGAGGTCAAAGCAGGGCACTCAGGTTAGAGTATGAAGTGCAGTGCAGGACCCAGTGAGACCTCGTGCATCTGGGTGATAAAATCCTTTGTTCAAGTATTCAATAAATCTTCAGCCACATGGTAATGATCCTCTTACATGAAGACCCACCCCCTGCCACACCTTCCAGTGAACTACAGCTGCTTACATGGTATTTAAAGGGGTCCTATTATGTTCTTTTACAATTTGATTTTGTTTTGGGGGTGTACTGGAACAGGCTCTCATACTAGGTTGTTTGAAAAAACATTATTTTTCACATATTTTACATTATTACAACACCTCTCTCCCCAGTCTGGCATGAACGGCTCGAATAGTTCCTGTATCAAATGAAGCCCCGCCTTCTGAAATACGAAATGTGCTGTGATTGGTTAGCTGTGCCAGTGTTTGTTGTGATTGGTTAGCTGGGCCATTGTGTGTTGTGATTGCTTAGCTGGGCCAGTGTGTGTTGTGTATTGGTTAGCTGGGCCAGTGTGTGCTGTGATTGGTGTGCTGGGCCAATGTGTGTTGTGATTGGTTAGCTAGGCCAGTGTGTGCTGTGATTGGTTAGCCAGGCCAGTGTGCATTGTGATTGGTTAGCCGGGCCAGTGTGAGTTGTGATTGGTTAGCTGGGCCAGTGTGTGTTATGTGATTGGTTAGCTGGGCCAGTGTGTGCTGTGATTGGTTAGCTGGGCCAGTGTGTGTTGTAATTGGCAGCACTCGGCGCCTGGTGGCGAAATGTCATGCCCCTTACCATAGCCGCCTGCGAGCTTCAGTGTAAATATTGCGTCAAAATCAAATCAAATTTAAACCCGGATGATTGTAACCAGCTCTAAGTTCATCTGCTTTGGGAAAGCTAGTGTGTCTCTGACATAGTGATAACTCTCGTTGCCTTCTCTAGTGCAGCTCAGTCGGGTCTCGTCCCATTCGGCGATATTTGTGATATCACAAATCCCGGAAAAATATGCGTTGTAGTCCAAACGAGTCGTTCATTGTAGTTTTTGAAAAGTGATTTCTGTTAAATAAAATATCTCCTTTTGAAGTGGACTTTGAGCTTTGTAACTTTGCAGATCTTTTTTATGCTCAAACAGCAACATTACAGACTAACTAAAGTTGAAAAAGTGAAAAAGCATATAGGACCCCTTTCAGGGGTCCTATGACGTTGCTAAAAAGAACATTGTTTTGTATTTGGTGTAAATGAAATGTGTTTATGTGGTTTAATGTTAAAAAAACACATTATTTTCCAAATACTGTACATTATTTGTTCTCCTCTATGCCCCGCCTTTCTGGTCGGTCTGAAAAGCAAGGCCAGCTATCCAGTGCGTTGTGATTAACCAAATACCTCAAGCGTGTGACGGAAAAGTTACGCCCCTACAATATTGTGATGCCGTGTCCCGTCCGGAGCTACGAGACATAAACATTAAAACCCATTGTAAACGAGGCGTTTGTTGCATCCAGTGGGACATAATTATGGATTATAATGATTATACTGTGTTTTACTCGTTGCGTTGCATCGCGCCGCGTAAACACAAAACCGTGTCTGCATTTGTGATCGGAGAAATTTACAAACAACAAGCGTTACTCGACACTGCTCAAAAAACTTGCTTTAAAATATAAAATATAAAAACTCTTTAAATATAAAAACTTACTTACAGTCTTTGAGTCAGAACAGCCGGCTTTGTAGTCTACTCTCACAGGATCAGGA
Organism: Sinocyclocheilus anophthalmus; assembly: GCA_018155175.1. NCBI lineage: Eukaryota > Metazoa > Chordata > Actinopteri > Cypriniformes > Cyprinidae > Sinocyclocheilus > Sinocyclocheilus anophthalmus. Next base: position 144,749 of record JADLZN010003446.1, read on the forward strand.
ACTAGTCCTCCATGAAAAGCGCTGCACACATCTGAATATTTGGTTTGGGTTAAACTGTTTCTGGAACAGTGTTGTAAATACAACTTAAACCACTGATTTCTAGTCGTGTCCTTTTTTGGAAGACCAAAAAAAGTAGTTTTGCTTTCACAACGAAACACAGCGTCTCACACACAGCGGCCGAGAGTGAGCAGAGGCCGGGGGATAAATTGAGGAACGGCCGGAGGGCTAGAGTGAACAGAGGCCAGAGGGATAATAATGCTGATAAGTCTCATAAATATCACACTTTATTGTTTTCCCGTTTTGATCTATTTTGCAGTTTTTGTTTTTCACTGATAAAAAGTATGAGATGCATTTTTTTCATATTTATTAATAGTAGCGTCTGAAATAGGTTCATTTTATTTTATATGCTTTTGGGCATTTCCTTCTTTTTAAATATGACTATTTTTACTATTATAATATTTTATATTTTGAATTGGCTTTTATTTTTTATATCTTTTGTTTTATAATTTTAGCTTAATTTTTTGTAATTTTGTTACGTGCTTGTCATTTTAGTTTTTGCTTTTCTTTAGTATTTCTAGATTGTTTATTTTTGGTTACATTTTATTCTTTATTTGGGATTTATATAGTATAATTAATAGTAGAGAAGTCAAGAAAATATATATGGGACTGTGTAGTGTGACGCAATGTGATATATTTTAATATAATAATATAACACATTTAATGAATAATACTTTTAATATATACGAACGGTAATAATCAACCAAAAGGGGGGGGAAAAAAAAAAAAAAAACAAAAAAAAGGGTAAATAAATCGGTAATAAGAATATTAAAAAATAAACATAAAATATGTTAATCATAGATAGATAGAATTAACATGCATTTTAATATTTCCTATTTGTAATATTTTTTTATACTTAAGATGAAAAGTATTGATGGATATTTGTTGGCTGATTTTCCTTTACTAGCCATTTCAAATAATCAATTTAAAAGGTTTTGAAAAAGCATACAAAACTATTTTCAAGAATTTAAGCATAAACCTTTATTGATACGTAAAATTAATAACATCATTCTTTAAAAAAAAAAAATTCAGACCAAATACTTTTTTTTTTTTTTTGTTTGTTGCTGGTACATAGTGTTCTTTGCCTGATTTGTCCACTAGGTGGCTTAGCATAAATATCGTGTACACGTTTCATCACTAAAGTTTAGACGCGCATGTCTGATTTGTCCACTAGATGGCGCTTTTTAGCGTTTTGATCGTGTCCCAAATGAAAACGCACAGCCTATTTGTATTTTAAAATTAATTTGTTTCATGTTCTAGCTCTACAATAACTTTGAAAGCCATTCATCCATTTAGTTGGTTTTGTCTTTCCCACGGCTGGATTTCAGGCTCTCTCTGATGAATGACAAAGAAATCAGACGCCTGAGAAGACCCATAAAGTGCTATTGTTACACCAGCAGCCTTTATATTCTCTCCATTATAAACTGCTATTGTTAATCTGGGCTTATTACATGAAATACGTCAAACCGCATCGTTTAAAAATGAAGGAAGCCGCTATTGCGCTCTTGTTAGAGAGAAACCTAAAACATGCAGCACACAAAAGCTGCAGCAAACTGATCCGGATCCTGTGCTCGGCTGCAGCCAGACTCATCAGAGTCCCAGCACTTCATTATAAACTGCTGAAGAAGCACACAACAAGCACTGTTAACCCGGCCAGACGGCAGCTTTGCTACGTATTGCACTAATTTAGACCTAATGGTTGTTCTAAATTAAAGTGCATGCAAATAGTGAAATCTTTCAGACTGCACTTGTTTAAACAGAAATGCACGCGGAGGCATAAGCAGCAGACATTAAACCGAGCAAACAAATCACAGCAGACTCCTACATAAAGAGATCATATCGATACGCTAGACTTCTGACTCGGGTTCAGACGTGCTTATTTAATTCACATGCTGTTTCAGCGTGAGCACGCAGTGTTTTAGTGAGCTGATCTCCCTCCTTCCATTCAGAGCCAATGTACTTAGCTCTCGTTGTCCTGCGAGTGCAGCAGAACAACAGTGCAGCAGCATGGGGAGGTGATGTTTGAAGTTTGATCCTGGGAACCCCGGAGTACAATGCCACAGCCACACAAAGCCGCCCCATAACTCCCCGCGTTCCCACTGTCTCTGTTCTCTGGAGGGTAGAGAGGAGAACGGATCGCATCACCTGCCCCAAATACAGCCCCGTCCCCTGGGAACCCCCCACCCTGTCTCACCGGTCTGAGATACATGGCCATAATGCAGCAGAGAGGCAGACTGGTTTTAAAGGTCTTCTTGGAAGGGACGGAGAGTGAACAAAAGTGATGTAATGTTCCCTGGGAGTTCGAGCAAATCTCTAACCCTAAGTTTGAACTTCTGGTGCAACAGTGTGAGTTTAGCCCACACTGTTTGAGCTACAGACTACAGCTACAGAGTGATAAGACATAAGATGCATTGTCTTTTTCACCTTCCAGACTATACAACAGTTGAAAAATACATATGTAAGATTGAAATATGTAGGGTTTCCGTAGTGCCAGCAGTATATATCTATATATCTATATATATCTATATATATAGATATATATATAATATAATATATATATATATATACAATACATACAATACATGCACTCTAAAAATGCTGGGTGAAAAAGATACCAACCCGCTATTGGTTTGTTGACCCCAGCGCTGTGTATATTTTAACCAGCATTTTTATAGTGACTCATATATATTATATATATATATATATATATATTATCTTATATATATAGATATAATATAATTATATACATTATATTACAAAAACTGGAGCAGTAAGATTGGAGTTTCCTTTTTGGCCATCAAGGCTGCTTTTATTTGATCAGAAATACAGAAAAAAAAACAGTAATATTGTGAAAAAATATTACAATTTAAAATAATTGTTTCCTATTTTAATATACTTTAAAATATAAGTTATTTCTGTGATGCAGTTCCCTGAAGTTTTCAGCAGCCATTATTCCAGTCTTCAGTGTCATATGATCCTTTAGCAATCATTCTAATATGCTGATTTATTATCAGTGTTAAACCTGTTGTGCTGCTTAAATTTTTTTTTGGAACCTGTGATAATTTTTTCTTTGATCCTTTGATGAATAAAAAGTTAAAAAGAACAGCTTTTATTTAAAATAGAAATCTTTTCTAACAATACAATCTATACTATCACTTTTATCCATTTAACACATTCTTGCTGCTAAAGTACACTCTAAAAAATGCTGGTTAAATATAACCCAGTGTGGGTTAAAAAGGGACAAACCCAGCTATTTGGTTGTTTTGACCCAGCAGTTGGGTCAAAACAACCCAACCGCTGAGACAAAACAACCCAACCTCTGGGTCAAAACAAACCAACCGCTGGTTCAAAACAAACCAACCGCTGGTTCAAAACAAACCAACCGCTGGTTCAAAACAAACCAACCGCTGGTTCAAAACAAACCAACCGCTGGTTCAAAACAACCCAACCGCTGGGCTCAAAACCGCTGGGCTCAAAACAACCCAACCGCTGGGCTCAAAACAACCCAACCGCTGGGTCAAAACAACCCACCGGCTGGGCTCAAAACCGCTGGGCTCAAAACAACCCAACCACTGGGCTCAAAACAACCCAACCGCTGGGCTCAAAACAACCCAACCGCTGGGTCAAAACAACCCAAACGCTGGTTCAAAACAACCCAACCGCTGGGCTCAAAACACCCAACCGCTGGCTCAAAACCGCTGTGCTCAAACCAACCAACCGCTGGCTCAAACCGCGGCTCCAAACCCAAACCGCTGGGCTCAAACCGCTGGCTCAAAACCCTCGCGCTGGTCTGTCACAACCCCGCTGGGCTCAAAAACCGCTGGGCTCAACACCCAACCTCTGGGCTTCAAACTGCTGGCTCAAAACAACCCAACCGCTGGGCTCAAAACCGCTGGGCTCAAAACAACCCAACCGCTGGCCAAAACAACCACCGCTGGGCCTCAAAACCGCTGGGTTAAAACAACCCAACCGCTGGGCCAAAACACCCCAACCGCTGTGCTCAAAACCGCTGGGCTCAAAACAACCCAACCGCTGGGCTCAAAACAACCCAACCACTGGGCTCAAAACAACCCAACCGCTGGGCTCAAAACCGCTGGGCTCAAAACCGCTGGGCTCAAAACCGCCTGGGCTCTCAAAACACCCCAACCGCTGGGTCAAAACAACCCAGCCGCTGGTTCAAAACAACCCAACCGCTGGGCTCAAAACCGCTGGGCTCAAAACAACCCAACCGCTGGGTCAACCGCTGGTTCAAAACAACCCAACCGCTGGCTCAAAACAACCCAACCGCTGGGCTCAAAACCGCTGGGCTCAAAACAACCCAACCGCTGGGTCAAACAACCCAACAGCTGGGTCAAACCGGCGTTTCAAAACAACCCAACCGCTGGGCTCAAAACAACCCAACCGCTGGGCTCAAAACAACCCAACCGCTGGCTCAAAACAACCCAACTGCTGGTTCAAAACAACCCAACCGCTGGCTCAAACTGCTGGCTCAAAACACCCAACACTGGCTCAAACACCCAACGGCTGGGCTCAACCCTGGGTTTTTTTCAACACCCCACCGCTGTCTCAAAACAACCCACCGCGGTCAAAACAACCCAATAGCTGGCTCAAAACAACCCAACCGCTGGGCTCAAAACCGCTGGGCTCAAAACAACCCAACCGCTGGGCTCAAAACCGCTGGGCTCAAAACAACCCAACCGCTGGGCTCAAAACCGCTGGGCTCAAAACAACCCAACCTCTGGGCTAAACACCGCTGGGCTCAAAACCGCTGGGCTCAAAACAACCCAACCGCTGGGCTCAAAACTGCTGGGCTCAAAACAACCCAACCGCTGGGCTCAAAACCGCTGGGCTCAAAACAACCCAACCGCTGGGCTCAAAACCGCTGGGCTCAAAACAACCCAACCGCTGAGCTCAAAACCGCTGGGCTCAAACAACCAACCCGCTGGGCTCAAACCAACCAAGACCGCTGCTCAAAACCGCTGGCTCAAAACAACCCAACCGCTGGGCTCAAAACCGCTGGGCTCAAAACAACCCAACCGCTGGGCTCAAAACAACCCAACCGCTGGGCTCAAAACCGCTGGGCTCAAAACAACCCAACCGCTGGGCTCAAAACAACCCAATCATTTTTTAGAGTGTATTCATTTCTTTAAAAAAAAGAAAGAAAAAATGTACTGATCCCCAAACTTTTGGATAGTAGCGTATTGTAACACATTTATATTTTGAATAAACACTGTTCTTTTCAACTTTTTATTTATTAAAGAATCCTAAAAAAAAAAAAAGTATCACAGGTTCCAAAAAATATTAAGAAGCACAACTGTTTCCAACACTGATTATAAATCAGCATATTAGAATGATTTCTGAAGGATCATGTGACACTGAAGACTGGAATAATGATGCCGAAAATTCAGCTTTGATCACAGAAATAAATTACATTTGAAAGTATATTAAAATAGAAAACAATAATTGTTTTTTGTTATTTTATTGTGGTGGTTCATGAGACTGTTTTCTGACTTAACTGATTCCTGGCTTTTATTACACATCATGCATCAAAATTAGCTGGTGTTCGCCTGCAGTCATGTGTCCGCAGATAAACACTCACTCTTCAATGACGTCACACTTCCCATAAGTCCCCTGCCCTTATACAGTCAAGCCTGCCTCTTACCTTAGTTTAACCTCACTTTATTGATTCACCTGCAAGGAAACATCTAAATAACAAATGTGTCATCTGCTGACTCATGCTGTTAAAACGAGTAAGAAAATTCTGCAAATGACACTCCTAATAACTGGTTCCCCTCTTCGGCATTCAGTAACATAAGCTGAACAGAAAGCAGACACAAGCAGATGTTTCCCAGTCTTGCCTGGCGTTCCCAACCAGTGTTTCCATGGAAACCCCAAATCTAAGTTACCCAGCTCCTAATTCAGACGTCCGTCTTTTGTCATTTCCCAAAATGCCCCTGACCCCCTGTGTGCTTGTATGGGTCCTTCAAACACTTTACAATGGCAAACTCTATCAAAATGACTTCCTAACCCTGCGTTCACCCCTCCACCTATAGCTGCCTTTACTTCAGGCTCAGAAATGAGCTTTACCACCAGGGAATGGAGTTTTTTTTTTTAATTTTATATACAATGTCCATTTACTGTATGTCAGATAATTTATTTGAACAAATTAACTGAAATAATCTCCTTGTTAATATGTTATGGTAACTTAACATACAAAACTATCTGTAAATAATGCACAAGATATTATAACACAATAAACACTACTAGAATAAACTGTAAATAACTGTTTGGCTTTTGTATTAGATTATGCAGCTTTATAGATTTTCACTGATAATCACTGATTCAAGTTTGTAGTTATTTACTTCATATTCAATGTCTTGAATAAAATATAAACAATAGTAATAATAAATATGTAATAATTTTTTCATCTATTTAATGTTTGCTCATACAGACTAATAAACATGTATTACCTGCACATGAATGAAAGAATGAATGAATGAGAATGAAAACTTTAAAGAAATTCTTTTTAAAATTAAAATATATTTAATGTTTGTTCATCTAGAGAACCACATTTCTTGAATAGAATATAATTAAATGTCAAATGTTAAGAATAATGGATGCCAAAACAGAAGAATTCATTACAGAGTAATTTTCTACCCCCACATTTTAAAGCTGAAGTGTGTAATTTGCATCACCAAAAAAAAAAAAGATCCACACTTTTTTTGGGGGAAAGTAACCAACAACCCAATTGACTTTGCATATTAATCTGGGATAGGTGAAAGTATTTTAACATTAGAAAATTACACACTTAGCAGGCTTACATTTGACTAAAACTTTATTTCCATTATAATAGCCATCGCAGAGTCACCTGATACCACCATCACAATCATCAGGTGAAATAACAATAATGTCACTCAGGGTTGCCCAATCTCTTGTAATGAGCCCCTTTAGGGCTTTTAGCAGACAGTGTTCAGGGTTATTCTGCTCACCTGAGCTAGATTTTCTCTAGGTGAGGCAGACGCTGCTGAAAAGATGTTGAAAGTAACATTGAGTATAGACACACAGGAGAATACACACAAACACACACACACACACACACAACACACACACACAGAAGACTCTTAACTATTCCAACACTCATTGTTGTGCAGATTTCTTAAAGCACCAGTGTTTCCTTTCAAATCAATTTGTAATTCTTTTAAATTCTCACATTAACCTCTGCGTTCTGCTCTGAGTGTCTGTTCTTAGCATAGACAGTTCCTCTGTGAGTTTCCCTTTTCACCGAACATATGATGAAACTCTGACTTCCTGGAAAGAAGAGAGAGACGGTGCAAACGGAGCTGCGGATCTTATCTGATCAGCAGCCAGATTTCACTCCAGTCACTCTTGGTGCCCAAAACAAAACCACACAATGTCATATATCATCCCACTCAGCTCGTTTGCAAGTTTTAAATGACAAATGGCTGATGATGCAAAAGCAGTTTTGATTTTATTGGATTTAAGTGCCGCTTTTGACATAGTTGATCACGACATCCTTTTGTCACGCCTTGAACATTGGGTAGGTATTAAGGATATGGCATTATCGTGGTTTAAGTCATATCTTAAATCCAGGACACTTTCAGTGGCTATCGGCCAGTTTTCCTCATCATCAGTTTCTCTCCCTTGTGGCGTTCCTCAAGGGTCCATTCTGGGTCCATTACTTTTTAATCTGTACATGCTTCCACTTGGTAATATAATTAGGAAATATAAAATCTCTTAATTTCTACGCTGATGATTCTCAGTTATACGTTCCATTAAAATCTAGACATTTCTCTGCAGCCTCTTATGGACTGTCTGAAAGACATTAAAATCTGGATGGGGAATAATTTCCTCCAGCTAAATAATGAAAAAACTGAGGTGATTATTTTTGGTCCCTCTAAAACCAGAAACTCTATAGTTAGTAACTTAGACAGTCTCACTCCATATGTTAAGTCACATGCAAAAAATGTAGGTGTTATTTTTGACTCTTTGGCGCTTTGACTTGAAAAGCAAATTAGCTCCGTTGTTAAAAACAGCTATTATCAATTGAGAATCATTTCTAGACTTAAATCAACACTTTCCTTTCAAGACTTGGAAAAAGTTATTCATGCATTTATCACATCACGATTGGACTATTGTAATTCCTTATACCTAGGTCTTCCTCAATCTTCGTTTGCAGATGGTCCAGAATGCAGCGGCCAGATTGTTAACTGGTGCAAAAATACGTGATCATATAACTCCAATTTTAGCGTCGCTCCACTGGCTTCCAGTCTCCTTTAGAATTCAATTCAAAATTTTGTTGATTGTTTTTAAAGCACTTAATGGACAAGCCACATCACACATTTCTGATCTTATCTAATTTAAATAAGCTCCTAAGGCTCTCAGATCTGCTAATAAAGCTATTTTATATGTCCCACGGTCACGACTTAAGTTTAAAGGTGACAGAGCCTTTGCGGTAGCTGCTCCACGGTTATGGAATCAGTTGCCACCTGACATTAAGAGTGCTCTGTCTATTTCGATTTTTAAGTCTAGACTTAAAACGCATCTTTATTCTATGGCCTTTCCTGATTTTTCATTTATGGATTAGTATTGTTATCTTGGATTTTAATTAATATTTCATTTGATACTTTACTGTATTTTATGATTGTCTTGTACAGCACTTTGGTCAGTGTAAGCTGAATTTAAATGTGCTCTATAAATAAAATTGACTTACTTACTAATACCTCACTTCACCCAAATATGTCAGATTATGCAAGTGAAATGGGTTGTGAATATCATCATCTTATACTGATCTTGGCAGTTTTTTCGATATGCCCTATATAAGGGTGTTAGGGCCACGACCTTGAATCATGATCCAGATGACTTGAAACAAATATATGATTGCACACTTTCAAGAGCTTATAACACGTAGCCGAGCGTCCATCGGTCAATCGTGATGTGTTTTGCGGTTAATTTGGCCGGCATTTCACCCCTTTCCCCTGCATGTGAAAACAATCTCTTCATCTAAAGTGGGAGGGGCTCTTTCCAAAGCCCCTCCCACAGTTGAGCTGGCAATATGAAAGAACTTCTCTTTTTCAGCATGCTCCGCCCCTTCACATCTCCCTCCACTCTGTTATTGGCTCTTCCCTGTCCTTCTCACTCACACCCTTCACGCTTGCAGTCCCTTCCTTGCAGACTCCTGTGATTTTTCTTTCTAAGTACACTTCTCTCCAGGCTCTCAGCGCAGAGGATCTTCATCAGAGGAAGGGTTGGACTGAATCCCTTATTTTGATGTGAGTAACTGTCTGTTATTGTTCTAAATGTGGGAGTTTTCTCAGACCATGTGAGTCCAAGTGTGTGAGAGGGAGAGTGGCAATGTTTGGTCTGGCTGTGTTCCTAGCACACTTGGCTGTGTTCCAAGTAACTTTTTGAGCGCAGACGCATCTGGCTGCGTTTCAGAGACCTGTGCGCTGACCTGCTAAAGTCACTTGTAATGAAATCATTCGGACACATGTGTACAGTCTGACTGTTTGTGTGCAAATGGTACAAGAATTTAACGTACAGACTGAGAGGGACTTCTAGTCAAATAAAAATTATTTGGTGAAGAGAACCTAAATTTGGATGCATTGGATGTGTATCTTTCCAAATGACAAAAAAAACTACATTCTTCAAAATGAAGGTTCTTTATTGCCACCAATGGTTCTAAAAGAAACCTAACATCCATGGAACCTCAAAAGGTTCTTTACACTCTTAAAAATATAGGTTCTTTATTGGCAATCAATGGTTCCATGAAGATCCTTCAATATTCATAGAACCTTTCTATTGCGCAAAAGGTTCTATATAGTGTAAAAGGGTTCTATAGATTATCAAATGTTTTTCATACTGAGAAAAAAATGGTTCTTTTAAGAACTGTTCACTGAAAGGTTCTTTAGGGAAACGAATCAAAAATGTTTTTTCCGTGGAACTGTTGCGAAAACCCCATTTGGAACCTTTGTTTTTAAAGAGTGTACTACAAATTTAATTTCACATTTAAAGAAAATGGTGTAGAAACAATTTTCACTCAGAAATTGCTAGCAAATTTCACAAATAATTAAGAAGAAATGGCAAGTAACACTGAATTAAACATGAAAGAACCTAGAAAACGAAACAGATGTCTTGTAAAAATGCACTTTTTTAACCGTAATTTTTTTTTTTTTTTTTGTTTTTTGTTTTTTTTTTGGTTTGTTTTTTTTTGTTTTTTTTTTTTTTTTTGTTTTAACCCCCCAATTTAGATTAGTTTCAAGTGTTTTAGTTTTAAGCAAGCATCACTATTATTGTTGCTTTGAACAAACTACTAACCTAATTATAATAATACGGTCAAATCTTGTGGCCTGTTAAGGAAAAGTGTGCTATTACTGTACATATCTTGAAGATGTGATTCATGATTTTCACTTTGTGGATGATAAAACAAGCTAAAACATGACAGACCAATCCAATTGTTTAATCTCTTGATTTGCAGACACCTACCATGAAAAAAAATTAATATTGAAGTAGAAAGAGTGAAATAGTATTTTTTTTAAAAGTACTCCAATAATCGTTGTTTTATTGACAAATTTGCAAGTATGACAAAATATTTTTTTACTGTGCAGTGATCCGTGTTGGGGAAAGTTACTTTTAAAAGTAATGCATTACAATATTGCATTACTCCATTAAAAAAAGTAACTAATTACGTTACTAAGTTACTTTTTATGGAAAGTAATGCATTTGCGTTACTTTTGCGTTACTTTTTAAGTGTGGACAGGGCTTGCTTGTTTGTTTGTTTGTTTTTAAAATAAAAAAGTGCTATTTTTGGCAAATATAAAAGCCTTATCACACCAAAAGTGAAATGAACAAGCCTCAGGCTGAAGGAAAAGTAAATTTACATCCGTACAGTAGAGTGCAGAAGAAGAAATTTCAACACACTTCAGCAATAAACAAAGACACACAAATGTTCGTCTAGAGTAATTTGTGCTTATTAGTACGCTTGAACTGGTTCATCGAAGGTCAGAAGCAAAGACATTGCTTAATAGAATGGGATTAAATACATAAAGGATATTTGTGTTGTTTAACATTTAATTATTGCAGGTTTGCGTCATATTCTGAGTTGCATTATTTTTATTCATTTTGAGGAATACGGAATCTGTGTTTTAGTTTTTTTGTGAGTGAGATGAATTAATGCATATTCATATTCTATTTTAGACATCCCGTAAATCTGATTCTCTCAGCATGGGGACAGGAGAGCTGTCAGTAAATAAATTGGAAAAAAAAAAGTAACTTGCGTTACTTATTTGAAAAAGAAACTCAGATATCTCTGGTAAATTAAAGTAATGGGTTACTTATAGTTACTGACAAAAAATTTAATCGGATACGTAAATCCGAGGCGTGTTACTTGTAATGCGTTACCCCCAACACTGGCAGTGATGCAAACACAGGAAAAAACACAAAATCAGCGGCAATTTTTGTACGAGAAAACAACACCACCACCAAGTTGTAAATAAGTACGTTTTACAAGAAATACTATTTCAGCCTTTCTACCTTCTCAAATTTCACGTTTAATTCAACGTTACTTGCTGTATCTTTGTAAATTTTTTTGTGAAATTTACTTGTATTTCTGAGTGGCAGTTGTTTCAATGTAAATCCTACACCACTTTTTTCGGTGCACTCACAATTTCGTAAGAAAATGTAAAAAATTGAGTAACCTCTAATATTATTATTACTTAGCTGGTTATTGCATTAGAGAAGGTTACCTGTATGCTGTTCTCTGCAGTTATTGTTCGAAGCGGAGTGTTTCCCGTTAATCGTTCAGCGGTGTCTGGTGTTTCTGGTGTGGCGCCCCCATCAGGCATGACTCAGAGTAACGGGGAGACGCGTCTGCAGCGCAGCAGAGTGCAGCAGCTGCGGGCCGGCTTCACAGAGCGCTCCCAGCGGGCGCGCAACACCGTACAGAACATCACCACTGATGACGTCAAAGGCTTCTTCAGGCGGAATGCCTTCGTCATCCTCACAGTCGCAGCCGTCATCATTGGTGAGATGATGTTTGATGTTGAGATGACTGTCTGTGCCTATACTACTCTGAAAGGGAAAAAACACCCACAAATGTAGATTTACATAATATGGAATTGAATCAAAATGCTAATAAATATAAAAGTTAAACAATTGATACAAGTAAAAAAAAAAAAAAAAGTAAAAATTGAATAATATTATAATGGAATAAATAAATAATAAAAATGCAATGGTAAATATAAAGCTAAATGTTATATACAATGGTTTTTAAACTGGTAATATAATGAATAACAAATTTAATATAAAACCAAAAAAGATATTACAAAAATATTTGATTAGAATTAACAATTTATACGTTTAACTACATAAAATAACCTTAATATTATATATAGTGTGTGGTGTGTGTGGTAGTGCTGTCAAATGATTAATCATGATTTAATCGCATCCAAAATAAGTTTTGTTTACATAATATATGTATGTGTGCTGTGAATATTTATTATGTATATAAATACACATGCATGTATATATTTCAGGAAAATGTTATGTTTATATATATATTTATTATATTATAAATTCCATTATATAAATATAAACATGTAAATACATGTAAAGATTTTCAAAATATATACTGTATGTGTGTGTATTTATATATACATAATAAATCTACACAGCACACACTCATATATTATGTAAACAAAAACTTATTTTTGATTAATCGTTTGACAGCACTAGTGTGTGTGAAATTTATAAAATTGTGAATCTCAAAATGGCCAAATAATGGCTGATTAATCTCCTAATTTACATTACATACATTAATGTTTCAAGGGAACATATTTAATGTCATACAGCATTATTTAGCAAGTATTTTGTTATGCCAACATCATATTCAACATCTTATTCGATTTCATTTTTCGCATTGGATATCATAAAACACTGAACCTTAGCTTTTAAAAAAAAATACTGAACATTTCAATTGAATTTTTATGATACTTTGGAACCAATATGATGAACTGGAAATCTTGTTTGTTAAATGCAAACTAACATCCGGTTTCCCTTTGGATCCCATTATGATTAGTTCCAAATTGTGATAGAAATTCCATTAGCTTTTCTTTAGGCTTGTTTTGACAAAGACAGTATTGTGCTCGGACTTCAGCACTGACACAGTACAACACACTTAAACTATTTCACAGTCATGACATTCATTTTTCTTCTTCTTCTGTTTCAGTATATAAAAAAAACATGTTACATAACAACCTAAACACTTTTTTTTTTTTTTTTAAAGCTAAATGCAAAAGTTTTTTTACAGATCAATTAAAGGTGCATGTGTGTTTTTCTCACAGGTATAATTCTGGGATTCGGACTGCGGCCGTATAAAATGTCCTATCGAGAGGTGAAGTACTTCTCCTTTCCTGGAGAGCTGCTGATGAGAATGCTGCAGATGCTGGTGCTCCCTCTTCTGGTGTCCAGTTTAATCACAGGTAGGCACTGAGCAGGAGTCTGAGACAAACACATGATGCAGGGGAACGGGACGGGCCGAATCTGATTTGGTCAGGCTCAAATGGGACAGCAGATATTATGTAACTCGTGCAGCTGAAGCGATTCTGTTTTTTTCAGCTGTAAATGTATTTGCAAAACCATATACGCGTAAGAATATAATAGTTTTAAAAAGAATTCGGTTAGTTTTGAGATCTTCAACAAGGCTAGTTCAGCTTCTAGGCCGGTTTTGTTTAAAAATAAATCTTAAGGAAAGTTAACATAGGTTCAACATAGAGCAGGTGAGAGCGTGTGTGAGGTCAGTGCTTTGATGGTCACTTTCCAAACAGACAAGAGGTCACAGGTCAAAGTCACCATGCTGAGAAAAGAAACAAAAGCTCCTTTCAGTCATCTCTCTCTCTCTCTCTCTCTCTCTCTCTTCTCCACTCAATCAATCACTCACTCACTCACTCACACTCACTCACGCACTCACTCACTCACTCACCTCACTCACTCACTCACTCAATCACTCACTACTCACACAACACACACACACACACACACACAAGCCGTTTTTGTTTTTGTGGAAAAAAGTGGAGCGACATTCCATAGGCATAATGTTTTTTTTATACTGTACAAACTGTATTTTCTATTGCACTACACCAACCCTACCCCTAAACTACCCCTTACAGGAAACTTTGTGCTATTTCAGATTTTCAATACACTCCATTCTGTGTGATTATAAGCGTTTTGGAAAAGTGGGGGACATGGGGTAAGTCCTGAAAAAGATCACCTTCTCATTGATAATACCATGTCATACCTTTGTCATTTTATACGCCTTTATGTCTCATTGTCACAAAAATGAGCGGGCAAACAACACACACACACACACACATCTCTGTGTATAAATAAGCATTTGCCTGCTTTCTAAATAAAGCCACAAACAGTTTCCAGACAGATGTGGCACAAACACAGCTTATATAGAATAAAAAAGACAATGCTTTTAGTTTTTGTCCATCTTTGATAGTTAAACAGCTGCTTTTATGCTATAGAGCCCACATGAAACCGCATTCACGAGTCATTTCACTAACGTGAGTAAAAATATTTTTTTGGAACCCGTGATACTTTTTTCAGAATTTTTGACTTTTATGAATAAAAATAAAAAAGAACAGCATTTATTCCAAATAGGAATCTTTTGTAACAGTACAAACCTTTACTACCACATTTTTATTGGTTTGACATATCCTTGCTCAATGAAGTATATTAATTTCTTTAAAATAAAATTATTTTTGTTAGATTGTTACAAAAGATTTCTATTCTGAATAAATGCTGTTCTTTTTAACTTTATTCAATCAAATATGCCCCCCTATATATATTAATATTATATATATATTCTAATATATATATATAGTATATATATATATATTATACTATATATATATATATATATATATAAAGGTTGTTTATGAGTCAGATCAAAAAGTCCGCCTTTAAATCTGTGATATTCTGATCTCTAGATATGGTTTGAATCTATTTTTCCACCCACTTTATTGTCCACTGTGTAAAAATCATAAGCCTTTTCACAAAATTTGAGGAATTATTCAAATCACTCGCTGCAGTTTAATATTTAAGTTTCTGATTAAACCGCAACTTGGTGGAACAGACAGACTTAGTTTATCCACAAATTCTGGCCGTTTGCTGATTGAGCTTACGATTGAGCTCTCATTAGATGAGTTTCTTTGTGAGGTTCACACACACTTCGTCTTTGAAGAATGTGTGTGTGTGTGTGTGTGTATATGCCCGATGGGTAAGGTAATTACTCTGCGGTATAGGAGAATAAGACTTTATAAGACTCTGGCGGGGAGGTCATCGTTACCATGGAGACGGGAACTAATGAGAGCAGCAGGACGAGAACATGACCTGTGCAGAAGGTTCCCAGGCCACTGTGGGGTGTAAAGCTTGAGGGGTTTATGGGGTTGGGGGCAGTGAGATCACTACTTAGGATCAGACACGCACACACACATGCACCATACACAATAATGGAAGACATACATAGTTCAATACAATGACTGTTTCTGTCCTATAGAGAGAAACGCTGAATGGCAGTCGTGGTCAGTGACCTTCAGGAAATATACTGTCTGACTCCTATACAAGATGTTGTTGTTGAGCAGTCAATGTGAGACTTTCTTTCTTTCTTTCTTTTGAATTTCACTCTGAATTTGACTGATTTGATGTTTGGTCTGAAAGCGTCTAGTTACTCTTTTTTTGTATTCAAATATAAAAGCTTAAAAGCTTTAATTGAACAACTTTAGACTCAAGTGTGAAGAAACATCAGCCTAAAAAGTTGCCAAAGCTAGACAAAGAAGCTCAAATATAAGAGAGTTTCACATTTTGAAGTCAAAATATAATTCCTGCCATTTGTGTTATTTCTTAGTTTAGATGACTTCATATCCAAATAAGTCTAAAAAAGTCATAATATATTTTACCATTCAAGCGTTTGGGAGTGAGTGAGGGCGTTTTGTTTTTCTCTTTTTTGAAATAAATTTAATACTTTTATTCAACAAGGATGCATGAAATTGATCCAAAGTGTAAGTAAAGTTGTTGTAGATTTCTATTTCAAATAAATGCAAATACAATTTTTACCTTTTAAATGAATCATAAAATACTGAAAACATATCAATGTTTTTCCATAAAAAATATTCAGCGTCACAACTGTTCTCAATATTGATAATAATAATGTATCATGAGTAGCAAATCATAATTATTTCTGAAGGATCCATGGGGACACTCTGTGAAAGACTGTAGTAACTGCTGTAATTCAGTTTTGCCATCACAGTAATAAATTACAGTTTAAAATATATTACAATAGAAAACATTATTTTAAATTATAGTAATATTTACATTTTTTTTACTGTAGTTTTGATCAAATAAATGATCTCATTTATTTTTTTTTAATAAATGAAGCCTTTGTGAGCATAAAAAAAAAAAAACTGTTACACTTTATTTTAAGGACCAATTCTCACTATTAACCAACATGCATATTACTGGCATATTGGCTGTTTATTAGTACGTATAAAGCACATATTAATGCCTCATTCTGCATGACCATATTTTAGATCCCTTAATCTTGCCTCATACCTAAACTTAACAACTACCTTACTAACTATTAATAATTAATAAGCAGCAAATTAGGAGTTTACTGAGGCAGAAGTCATAGTTAATAATTAGTTAATGGTGATAATTGGACCTTAAACTAAAGCGTGACCAAAAAATCTTACCAACCCTAAACTTTTGAATGCTAGTGTAGAATGAGTAGGCGTTTCCAACCTTTTGACTGTCATTGTATGTATATGCAGTTGTATATCCAGTATATGCTGTTGCTTGCATTACTATATATGCACATGCATCCACAGAATCGTGTGAAGCAAACTAATATTGCAGTCTAATGTCACCTGTGTGCAGGTATGGCCGCTCTGGACAGTCGAGCTTCAGGGAAGATGGGTGTGAGAGCTGTAGTTTACTACACCACCACCACTATCATCGCTGTGTTCATCGGGATCGTCATGGTGCTCATCATCCACCCGGGAAGAGGCTCTAAAGACGAATTCACCAAACAGGAGAAGATAGAACAAGTCAGCCCAGCAGATGCCTTCCTCGATCTCATCAGGTATGGCAAAGTACTTTTTTAATTTACAATTTTATGATGTTTTTTTTTCTTCTAACATTATATTCTTTTTTTATTTTTAATAGAAACATGTTTCCTCCTAATTTAGTGCAAGCTTGTACTCAACAGGTAATGTTTTTAATGCATAAGAACCAGTAAAAATCTAGCTTCCTATAAGATGGTAAACACAACCAAGTAACTGTTTCTATTCTCTCTACCTTCTTCAGTTTAAAACACAATATGGCAAGCGAGTGGTCACGGTTAAAGTTCTGGTGAACGAGACATTGTTCAGTTTGAATAACGGGTCGCAGGAACTCAAACGTGAAGAGGTGATACCAGTGCTGGGAACGGTTAATGGAATCAACGCACTCGGACTCGTGGTCTTCTCCATGTGCTTTGGCTTCATCATTGGGAACATGAAGGAACAGGGTCAACCGCTACGGGATTTCTTTGACTGTCTGAATGAGGCCATCATGAGGCTTGTTGCCATTATCATGTGGTGAGTGATTTAGAGTGGGAACGTTTTCAGCTTTCAGCACATTATTTACATGGTTTTCACAAACAGTGGTTTTTCTAATTAATGAAAATGGGATAAACCATGTCATGACCTGCCAGACTGTTTTTGTCATTTTAATTTCAAGCAGACTTACTGGAACATAAGCAATGAAAACATAATGAAATTAGAGGAAAGAGTTAAAAAGTGGCCCTTATATGTGACCCTGGACCACAAAACCAGTCATAAGGGTCAATTTATCGAAATTGATATTTATACATCATCTGAATAAATAAGCTTTCCATAGATGTATGGTTTATTAGGATCGGACAATATTTGGCAGAGATACAACTATTTGAAAATCTGGAATCTGAGGGTGAAAAAAAAAAATCTAAATATTGAGAAAATCGCCTTTAAAGTTGTCCAAATGAAGTTCTTAGCAATGCATATATTACTAATCAAAAATTAAGTTTTGATATATTTACGGTAGGAAATTTACAAACTATCTTCATGGAACATGATCTTTACTTAATATCATAATGATTTATAAAAGAAAAATCGATCATTTTGACACATACAATGTATTTTTGGCTATTGCTACAAATATCCCCCAGCGACTTAACACTGCTTTTGTGCTCCAGGGTCACATATAATAAATAATGGAATAATGAATTGCTCAGCTAAGACGCTAATAGATAAGTCTATATTTTAATTTGTTTGTCAGTTAAAAAAGTGTCTAAAGTCTAAATAAATTGTTAGCACTGACTTACAATTTAAATGGCAACATTTAATAGGCATATATATATGGCAATGTATAGGTCAGCATTTGAATTTGGGTCTGTTTACATGAACAAAAACCAAAAAAGGAATAGTTTTGTCATCATTTACTTACCCTCATGTTGTTCCAAACCTGTATGAGTTTCTTTCTTATGTTGAACACAGAAGAAGATATTTTGAAAAATGTTACTGTTGCTGGTAGCCATTGACTTCTATTGTATGGAAAGAAATACTATGGAAGTAAATGGGGACCATCAACTGTTTGATTAGCAGCATTCTTCAAAATATCTTCTTTTATGTTCAACATCTTGAAGAAAGAAACTCCTACAGGTTTGGAACGAAGGGGGGGTAAATGATGGCAAAATTGTAATTTTTGGGCGAACTATCCTTTTAATAGCTCAATAGGCCTAATTTAGTATGGACCACAACACTTTAAGTTATAGCTGTAAGCTTTTGAAGTTATTTTTATTATAAATTTGTTCCAAATTTGATGCTTTCACTCTCTGGTGATTCATGATGTTTCACCAGGTGAGTCATATGAACCTAAAAAGCCCATCAAAGCACAGCTCCCGTTTCGAATCCGATGTGACTGGAAAAATTACAGATGGTGCAGTAAGGAATTCAGTTGTGAACTCAATAACGGCTCTGAGCGATTCACTGACTCAATGAATCTGATTCAAAGCCTACTAACTCACGATTGAGTTTGGATCTGTTTTGTGAATCTCTCAATTAAAAAGAATCACTTCAGTTGAGTCATTTGTTGCGTGAACTGGCGAAACCCAATATTGATGCATGTAAACGCCTCCTCGACTGTCAGATATCATGTTGTTAGATTATAAATTACTGTTGCACATTGTTTTGTTTGTGGCATTTGTGAACATTTTAGTCGCAGTCTGAAGCGCCGTGAGACAAAACATGACCACATAGAAAAACACTTTATTAGACAACTTAGGACATTCTCTTTGCCTTAATTAAATATATTTTTAACACTATTTTTTCCAAAGCATTAATAACAATCTAATTTGTTTTCCCACCTCAGGTACGCTCCTCTCGGCATAATGTTCCTGATCGCGGGAAAGATAGTTGAGATGGATGATATATCAGAAATGGGAGGCCAGTTGGGCATGTACACCATCACAGTCATCATTGGCCTACTGATACATGCAATCATCGTACTGCCTTCGCTTTACTTCCTTGTGACGCGTAAAAATCCATTTGTGTTCATCGCTGGACTTCTGCAAGCCCTTGTCACTGCACTCGGTACCTCCTCCAGGTGAGCTTTTAAATTGAAATCATTTTCAATACATATATACATTTTATATTTAATTTACCAAAGAGCTAGCATCATTTAGATACGGATATCACTGAAAATAATGATAACTTGTTACGGATATCACTTAAAATATTAAGATGTTGATTCAGTAGCTGCTCTGAACGATTCAGTTCAGTAAATTAATCATCAAACAGATTCATCCCGGAGACTTGTCGTTTTGAGCTATTCATTACGTTGAACCGGTGTTCATGGTACCGGCTCATGCGTAATTCGTTTGGAAATTGAACTACATTTGTAGTACTTTGTTTTTGAATTACTGTAGGGAATTGCACAATAAGAGAATTGCATAAGAAAAGAATTGCATAATTTGTTTGTGAATGGAATTACGCTGGTCGCATATGCGAGAACAACTCAATGACGTTTGAGTCATTACGTCCTGTACACTGTGTTTTTATTTCATCACATTCAACACAGACCGTAAACTCTTAATCATAATACAAGTAAAATGTGATTTCCGTTACGTAATTAAACCATGGTTTTACTACAAATAAAACCAAAAAACTAGTGCTATCAATCGATTAATCGCGATTAATCGCATCCAAAATAAAAGTTTTTGTTTACATAATATATGCGTGTATACAGTGTATACTTATGTATATATAAATACAAACACGCATGTATATATTTAAGAAAAAGAAATTTTTTTCGGTGTAGATATTAAACATTAATATTGATATTAATATACAGATATAAATATATAAAGTGTATATGTAAATATTTTCACAAAAATATATACTGTTGTGGTGATGTAGAATATATACACAATAAATATACACAGTACACATAAATAATGTAAACAAAAACTTTTATTTTGGATGCGATTAATCACGATTAATGCAATAACCCATGGGTAGGTAGTTAACCTGGTTAAAACCACCACAAAAACCCATGATTTTGCTACACTAACCATAGTTTAACCAGGTTATTTGTATTAAAACTGGTTATACAGATGTTAATCAATCTCTCTCCCCAAAAAACAAAAAACATGGTTAGGTCTACTACAGTTTTACTAGAATAAAATTTAGTTTAGTTTCCTCAGGGGTATTTTGCTGTAGCACTAGCATGAGAGTTTCACAACATGTTTAAAACGGTAAGTTTACCCAAAAAGGAACGTGATTAATATTTTAGTCACCCACTACATGCTGTTTGTATATGTTCTCAATATGGATTATTTTTATGGTGTTTGTTGGAACTAGACAAAGAGGGGCCAACGTTTTCCTTTCGTCTACATTTTCGAGTTTGGAACATGATGGTGATCAGTGAATGATGACAGAATTTGCCTCTCCGTAGCTCTGCCACTCTGCCCATCACCTTTAAGTGTCTAGAGGAGAATAACCATGTGGATAAACGTGTAACCCGTTTTGTGCTGCCTGTCGGAGCCACTATAAACATGGATGGCACTGCTCTGTACGAGGCTCTGGCTGCCATCTTCATCGCACAAGTCAATGACATGGATTTGAACTTTGGAGAGATCCTAACCATCAGGTACTGTTAGGTCAAATAAAGAACTTTTCCATGACAGCTTATTCAGTTAAGGCAAGACACCACAGGTGAAAACTAACAGATTTCACCATAATCACAGAACATTAAAGGAGTCATATGATGCGATTTCAAGTTTTCCTTTCTCTTTGGAGTGTTACAAGCTGATTGTGCATAGATAAGATCCCTGAAGTTGCAAAGACTAAAGTCTCAAAACCAAAGAGATATTCTTTATAAAGTTAAGACTCGTCCACGCCCCCCTAAAACGTCTCGTTCTAACACGCCCCCACATATCTACCTCACTATGTGGAAATATTTGCATAATGCCGCCCAAATGTGCACACAAAAAAAGAAGGCGTGGTTTCAGTAACAGCAGTAGTGTTGAAGCAGCATGTAAGGGAGACGCTGTGTGTTTCAGTGCGAAAACAAAAGCACTTTATTTGGCATTCCGAAATTAGATGCATTTAGGAATCTTTAAGATAAAGATACAACAGAACAGCAATGCATTTTATAAACAACCGTTTCGTGAACCTAGGAGAGAAGATAATTCTGACTTTGCTATGACAATCTAGCGCTTCTGAATCAGCTACTGTTTTGTGTAGTTTACGTTTGCTATTGAGTTCAAATGCCCAGAGGTTTTGTGAGCATCGTGTGTGGTGTTGTGTGGCGCGCGCCAGTGCGCAGAGCAGAGAGGGGGGTCACATCACAGTGGCGTCAGCTGTCTTAACCGTGGCTTGTGTACTGCAAACACATACCAGCTTCATCACTGTGTCTGTCACGCGACTCTGTTCACCTTCCAGGCTCTGTCTTTACATTTATTTTGAAATATGAAGCTCGCGATTATGGTAAGGGGCGTTACTTACATTCCGACGAGTGCTTGCGGTGTTGGCCAATCACAATGCACTGGGTCAACTGACCAATCAGAGCAGACTGCGCTTGACGGAAGGAGGGACTTTGTAGAAAACGAAGCGTTTGAGGGTGGCGGGGCATAGAGGACCTACAATAATGTACAGTATTTGAAAAATAATGTGTTTTTTTAACATTAAAGCATGTCAACATATTCTGTTACACCAAATACACAAAATAATGATCTTTAAAAAAGCATCATATGACCCCTTTAAGACATTAAATGTTGTACTACTGCACGTTTTTTTTAAATGTTTAAAAATGCAAATTAGGCATTGTCTAATTAAAAATGCACTAATTTGCATACATTTCCAGAACAAAAATCTGAACATACAATATAAAATGTTTACATTTAGTTTTATTTTATTTTTGACATATTTGAAATGTTGACATATTTCACAATGATTTTGGATATCTTTTTTTAACACTCCATAAATCCAAAAATACTGTCAGAAAAAAACACAATGTTGAGGAATACAATTGTATATTTAAAAAAAAAAACCTTAAGTCATTTTGTTGTAGGTAAATGCTACTAAAGTAGAGATTTCTGCCTGAAAAAAAAGACGTAATTTTGAGAAATCGGTCATTAAAATGTTTTTATTGTAATTGAATATACATATGCAAATAGACAAAATGTAACAAAATAAACACTGTATTTTGGACGTTTTCTTTCCACAGCGCTAAGTCTGAAAGAAGACCTGTGTGAAAGTGGAATCCCAAAATATCAAAAAACATGACCTACCGTGCAAATAAAAAAAAACAACTAATCTGTTTGGCTGTAGGGTTGGCCTTTAACGTGGCATTGGGTATTCTTCACCAACCATTTCAGATATGTATCTGAATCTGGAAAACGGAATTTTTGAGCATCACAGCAACAGCAGCCAGCATTGGTGCAGGGGCGTTGAATCCTCAGGAACTGGCCACTGGTTACCATGGTGATAGTGCTGACCTCTGTAGGACTGCCCATGATGGACTTAGTCACTCTAATTATCGCAGTGATGGTTACTGTGAGTACTATTTTTTTTGGTATTACAAAACGTTTTCAAGTTTTTTTGGTGTGGGAGATCATCACATATCGAATTTCGGGAAACCAGTGTGTACTTTACACTGGGACAGGAGAAAGTATTTGAAGAACTACACTGATCAGCTTTAATAAGCAGACATAGTTCCCACTGTCAAAAAATTAATAAATAAATACAAATCTAGAATATTAAAGATTTTCAGTTGTGATTTCAAGGGAATGCTTGTAGGCAGAGAACGTTAGTTGAAACAAAACTTCCAAACTTATATAAAGAGATGGCAATAATGTCTTACATTTTATATGAAAACAAAAATGAGACAGTTGAGTTAGTATTATAGATTTGTATTGCTTTACCTGAGTGGACTGGAATTTGTGCGAATAAAGTTGATATAAATACGGGTATCCAAATTGTATATTTAGTGTATAATAGAGAGTGCGGATTAATATGTTCACATTTTGTGAGAATTTAAACACTCAGGCAGTTGAGATTTGCATAGAGTACATGCTATAGTATATCACTTTAATATAATGCTGGAAAAGTGCTAGTTTAAATTTTGCAAAATCTAACCATAAAAGAGTTGAGATTTGCTCTATAGTACTAAGATTGTATCCAGTAAGGTGGATATACTTATGGTCGTTGTATACTTAATAAGAAATTCATTTATTAATTGAGTTAACTAATTCAATAAGCAGTGAATTATAAGACCTGTGAGGTTTTGTTCAGTTTATAATCATTTCTAGGCCTTGTGGAAATTACTTATCCTAAAAAGTAATAGAAAGTTTCATAAAATATAAAACAAAATTATTTTTAATGAATAAAAATAATTGAAATGAATTAATATGAATTACAGTTTAAAAATAATTAATAAAAGTAAATATTTGTTGTTTTTAATTAAATATTAAATTACATTAATAATGTTTTTTTGTGTGTGTTTTAAGTTGAATGGCTTCTTCAGCTAGAAATGGCTCTTTGTGACTGTAACCACTATCTAACCTCTATAAAAAAATTTTTTAAATGTCTATCAGTGTTTATAATCCAGAATAACTGGAAAAGTCATGGAAATTCACTGATCAAAAGCTGTGGGAACCCTAAACCAGAGAATTTCAACTTGTGATGTTCTGAAGACATCTGAAGGTTTTTAAGGTTCCTTCACACAGACCCAGGTAGAACTTCAGGGCTGAGCAGCAAGATATTCTATCTTTTACATTCCATAACCCATAATCCAATTGTATATGGCCATGCAACATCTGCTTCCAATGAGTTTAGGACCCATTGAACAATACACCCGTATCCAATAGCATGTTCTTGTGGCCTTTACTCCCACCGCATTCAGAGCAAAACGGCAGTCGTTGAATTCAAATTCAGTCAGGGAGCTTGTCGTCAGATTATGTGCTGGTTAAAGCAGCGTACAGAACAGAAGAGGCATTGTGAGGCTTAGAGGAGGCCTCAGACTCTGAGGAACGTTCATGCTAGGAAAGATGGGTCAGCAAAAACATCACACAAGGAGCCGTTTTTTTTAAGCGGAAGCTACACGAGGCCCTCAGAGCACAACAAAGGCTCATGTGACATCCAGATGTGTAAACCAGAGAAATAAATCCCCATTGATGAGGAGATGACTTTGATAAGAAGTTGTGATGTGCTTGGACATATTTCCACCATGAAAATAAATCTGCTTGTTTTCATCTGCTGCTTCAGAGATCGGCTGCGCACCACCACGAATGTTTTGGGCGACTCCATTGGTGCTGGCATTGTGGAGCACCTGTCACGTCACGAGCTGTGCGCTATCGACACCGAGATAGGAAACTCTGTAGTGGAGGAGAACGAGACCAAGAAGTCATACCAGCTCATCTCTCAGGAGAGCGAGTGCGAGAATGCCAAGATCCCTGACAGTGAGACCAAAATGTAACCACCTGTTTCCTGAGGAAAATCTGGAGTTTTTGTACAAACACTAGTGACTTAGTCAGACACTAGTCTGATATTCATCTCAAGTCTTATTATATGCCTGTCCAAGACATCCAAATGTGTTGAAGTTCAAGCAGAGATGGACATGTGTGGTCCTCTTTGAACTGTTTTATTGTAGAGTAAATGCAATAGATTTGATTACACTAGACATAATTTTATTAATTTTCTTGATGCAGGTTTGTTTACGTTAATTCAAGAGAAATACCCAATGCCATTATGGAAAAAATGTTCACAATGATGCTTTTACTTGGGCTGGGGGGGAAAAAAAGATTTTAAATAAGCCAAATGATTTCAGACGATTTAAAAAAAAAAGAAGAAGAAATGGTTCAAAAGAAGCATTTTCAAACTGGTTGTTATGAAACACATGGGAAGTTTTGGCAGCTTAAGTTGGAAAGTGAAGCTGCGAGTCCAGAAACAACAGTATATTGCGATGTTTCCATGCTACACAACTACAGCAGCCTTTATCAGTGAAAATAAGCTGGAATCTGAGAGTTGTTTTTGAAAAACTGTACATTCAACTGATGTAATCATCTTATTTCAAGACTTGATAGATGACTGTCGGTTTGAACAAAATAAAGAAATCTATTAATAAAGAAGAGCATTTTGGCCAGGACTGTTCACATTACCTGTTGTGTTCTTAGCATGCACCCTGAACAGGTTAGTGATTCTTATGTTACCTATTTTGCATCCTCAGTGAATGGGTGCCGTCAGAATGAGAGTCCAAACAGCTGATAGAAACATCACAGTAATCCACACCACTCATCAATTAACGTGGTGTGAGATGAAAAGCTGTGTTTATAATAAACAAATCCACCATTAAGATATTTGAACTTTAAACCATAACTTCTAGCCAAAATCCATCAACCACTGGAAAAACCGTCCACTCTCCTGTTGTCCTCCACACCAAAATCCCTATTGTTTAAGACCGGTTTTGGCCGGTTGACAAGTGTGATAAAATGTAGTAGAGTGTGATGGTTTGTTCTACAAATACAGTTTTCGGACATTCTGGACATATTTCACAAGATGTTAACTGATGGACTGGAGTGGTGTGGATTATTATTGTGATATTTTTATCAGCTGTTGGACTCTCATTCTGACGGCACCCATTCACACTGGTGAGCAAGTGATGTAATGCTACATTTCTCCATCGTCTCATAAAGTGACCTTTAAAAAACCGCTTACCTCTCTATCGTTGAGGCCTTGAGGTGGGCAGTACATCTTAGAGCAAATTTTGTACTATTCCTTTAAACTATTCCTTCATTTTTTTTTTTAATCAATTTGCAATGGCAATATAGGAGTTAAATGTTATATCCTTAATGTAGCACCACCCAGTTCTGCAGAATTACAGTCATTATTAGCCTTTGAATGGCTCATCCTTGACATTTCTCAATCCCTCACTACTCTACTGTACTTGTCAAGCACATGGTGTTACCGCCTTACAAAGAATGTATGATCTAAACTCTGTTCAAGTCAGGACCTTGTTGACACAATTTTATCATGTCCTTCTTGACCTGTTCCAGTAGTGTTTTTTTCTTGAGGTGAGTGCGAGTATAATATATGGCATTTCCGAACACATTAAAAATCTCTTAGTGTTATATCAATATACAGCTAATGAGCAAACATTTTGCTTTGACATATATTCCAAACTAAAAAAAATGAATGTCATTACATACTGTGCTATAACAAAATTTCAAGAAAAGTTGATTCATATAGACATTTTGTCTATATAAAGTGCTTTACATAGACATGCTAAAGAAAGCGTAGAAATAAAAACAACAATTGTCCATTTTAAAATGCATAATTTTTATGTATACGTTTTGCAGATGCTTTCATACAAAGGCTAGACTTGCACAGGTTTTTAGCTTGGACTTGAATAGCACTGGAATATATATGACAGTTAATGGTAATGGAAGCCACAGTATTATAGCTCATACATTTCATATAGCTACACAGAATTATTTCTCTTAAAGAAGACAAATTCAAAGAAAGTCTTTGACTAGCCTTAATCGTTATGCTAAATCGCCATCCAGTGGTGAGAAGTGAAACTACAGGAAGGCTCAAAGGACAGGGCTCTAGGTCAAGTTATAAACTACAAGAACACTGAAGTCTGTTAACGGTTCCCTCCCAAACACATCAGCAATTAAAATAAATTGTAGTTTCTTTAGCATATTTGAGGAGATCCCTAAACATTCTTTTTAAGGTAATAGTCACTGATGCATACCACTAGTGTAAGGATTCCCATTATGTGTTATATATAAAGATGGTTGTATATTAATATAACATACATTATATTAATATGCTCTTTTTTCACTTATATCTTTATTAATAAATATATACATATCCACATCAATACATATAATGTAATAGCGTTATTCTCAATATACATTATAATTAATATCATCATAACAAGTGTGTTGATATATATATATATATATATATACACATGCATACATAAAGTACGATCCATATTAATGCAATGTTATGAAAAAATGAAGAAGAGGATTATTATTGATTGTGAACACTATTACATGATTATTACATGATATGCAATGATTGGGGATGTCAAACTAGAGTAAAAAAAAAAGAATTCAGTCGTATTTATACGTCTTTTCGCACCTGATGGAAAAAGGCTGGAAATCGTCAACAGTGTCTGCGGGGAAATAATCACGTTATTAGTATTTGTATTTCCGGTCAACCTACAATTCCCTCTGACTAGCGACAAAGCATCAGTTGTGGGGCTTTTTTGTTGGCAAACAAAGACGTAAGCAACTGTGTTTTACGAGCATTGACGCGATGAGTTCATAAAGAGCTGAATTAAACTCGGTTTCGTTATGAAACGCATTTAAAGTGCGATGAGAGAAAGCCTGACCTCCCCCACCCCAGATAAAGACAGAGTTGGCTTGTTGTTAGCTGGCTCGGCTAAACAAACCCCGCTAGCCCGCGCTGATCTTTTTATAGCAGAGAGGGGGAGCCAGAGACTTGCAGCAGACCGACAACCACAACCTCTCATCCTAACAACAGTCCCCTTATTTTTTCTTCTTTGAAGTTACCCCAAGCTAAGGTAAATATCAAACCCTGTCCTAAGGCCGTCTTCGCGTTCCTTACCACATTTCGACACGTTTCCATTAGGTTTTTCTCGACGGAACGGCTCTGAGAAGACGAACGTCGCAACGGCTCGGCTAGTCGTTCTCCTCCGGCGCGCCCCCCAGCGTAGAGTCCGAGGCTTCTGCGGAGCTCGCGGAGGCCTCGCGCCACAAACACTGGCGAGCGTTTTTGTGTGGGAACTCAAACGGATTATATACAGATATCCCCACGCTTTTTGTAATGACCGAAAACGTTTCGTCGCGTCACGTACAGTGTGAGGGAGAGAATGGAGCACAGCGAAAAGTGTTTTTATTGTTCGCGAGCGGGGATAGAAAGATGTGCGTAGCCGAACTAGCCTTGGCCAGCGTTTAGCATAGCGGCGGCGATCGTTTAGTAGACTAAACGACTGAACTATTCACAGAAAATCGTGTAGAAGATAACTAAATGTGTTATTTAAATAAGAACACAAGCGGCTCGGGTTTCTGTAAGAATTCACATAGCAGATCAGAGCAATGCTAACTAGCGAGTCTGCGCAAGGAATCTATTAAGTCCCGAGCTAACGCTTTGCTAATAGTCGAAATCATTTCTAAGCATCTCTCGAGAACCCACGAGCGGCTTGAATGCGTGTTATGGTAAATATTTACATTCTCTAGTGTTCATAACTGAACATGGTGGTAGCCATGTTTTGAGTCATTACGGCTGAATAAACGTCAGTGAAACGCTTTGAGGATGAATGGTTCCTCTCTGTGGCGATCGACTTGTCAACACTGTGTTTTTGGTCATTTTGTGTTACCCTGTTTGCACAGATGTGATGCTTCACTCCACTGTATGACCTGCCATATCCTTTAATAGCATCTTGCGTTAACGATTTAGAGAATAATACTATAAATTGGGCAGATAATTGCATTCAGAACTTAAGCCAACTCAAAGTCGCTTGCATCTTGTTTTCGGTAAGAAATATAAACACGTTATTGAGATGTTGAAAACGTTCCTGATTGTTGAATTTTAATTTTTAGCGACAAAAGGTGTGATTATGAAATAGTGTATTGTGTGAATGTCGCTGCCGAGTTGTTGTCTTAAAACCTGCATGCAAGTGATCGGAATGGATTCATGAATGTAAAATGAAGTATTGACATTTAAAGGGCCAGTGCAACAGAAGTACCCCGGTTTGCATCGGTAATAATCTGCCCGTCAGAGCTGTTTACATTTCGAATACGGTTTCACATGCAAATGAGTCATGAATATTAATGCCCTCTACATAGCCCGATGCAGAAATGTATGCAGAATTTTCTTTTGATACTACAGAAGAGGTTTTTATCATTTGAAATGCAGTTGTTTAAACAAAAATGCTTACTTGTTGTACCCTGAGCAGTGATGTAGTATGTTGTTTTGAATGTGTGTAAAATGTGTTCTTGCTTGATTATGTGAGGTCTGCTTCTTTGCATCTGCTCTTTTGTGCTTACTATGCGCTTACCATCTCCCAGCTGTCATTGGTCCCCTGAGAGAGACAGGGTTGGGCTTGCATATCTAATGAGGGGTGTGTCCATGGTCCATCTTCTGTCTGTCCAGAGTGGGTGTGTCCATCAGGCTGGCTGCACTGTAGTAGATGTTATCGGACTCGCATAATGCTCCTCTACGTGGCAGTTAGTGTGCACAGAAATCAATACACCTGTTACAGACAGTACGTCTGAGTGGACTGATTCTGCCAGGAAACATAGTGACTGTTGATCTATGCACAAAATTGTTGAGACTCTGTAATAAACAAATGAAGCTTGTTAGACATCATCCAATATCACAACCTCATTCAAACACTCTTGTTTTTTTTCTAGGATTGAGTGAGATGTGAGGCATGGTCAGCCTATAAATATCTCTGTGGAACTCTGTGTGTGTGTGTGTAAAGACTTCTGTGCCCAGCCGTCAGTATGAATGGGGACATGCCACATGTGCCCATCACAACCCTTGCTGGGATCGCTGGTCTCACTGACTGTAAGTACCCTAATCCCACTACTCGTAATTCACGTTTTCAGTGGCGTTGCTTCCAGAAGTATTTTTTTCTATTCATTTTTCCCATTGGGATTTTAAAAAGGATTTTGTTAAAGCGTTATAAGCCATGAACTAACCCAACATAATAACAACCTTATAAACCTTAAGTTGGAGCAAAAAATATTGGAAAATTGGGCAAAACAACAAAGGTACAAGACTTAAGGGCTTTAGTGAGGGAAACTACAATCACATGAAACTTTGCAAATGACAATCAGATTAAAATCATTGAAGCAATATAAAACGACTCATTTAAAGATATTAATTATCTACAGAAACTATGTATTTTTAGTTTATTGCAAAATGTGCATATATATGCAAATGTTTAAGTATTAAGGGAGACTGACTCGATTACGTTATTTGTGGTGATCATGGGCTTCAACTAGGGGTGTGACGAGACACTTATCCCACGAGACGAGACACGAGATGAGACTTTTAGACTTTTTAAAAAAAATTCCTCGATGAAATATATAGGGAAAAATAGTATTTTATTCAACTGAAAAACACAAAATGCAAAAAAGTAGGTGCATTTTGAAATCAGCTTGTACTTTATGAAATTAAACATCTATTTTAATAAATTTTATGCGGTAATAAACAACATGTAAATGCTGCAAAATGTTTTGCCACAAACTCAAATGACAGGCAAGTAATTGCACAAAGATTATAAATAGTATAAATAAAAATAAATAAAACAACAAATATCCCTTTAAAGTGGAAGTGAAGCAGTCAGTCAAGTTTACATTATTTAGTAAACTGATTTCCACTTTAATAAAAAAATATATAATAAACACAATTAATGTATCCATTTAAAATATTAAAGCAGTGGTTCCCAAACTGGGGGGCACGGCAAGGCTGAGGGATAGGCCTAGTTAGGGCCCTGTGAAATCAGTTTAATTGTTTCCTAAATTCCGTTTAATTTTTTTCCAAATTCCATTAATTTTTTTCCTTTAAATTTTTCTCGACTCCTTTTTAATACGTCCTCATTTAGTGAGACAGCAGACGCTGAAATCACCGCGAGCGTCACACGCGCTTCAGTATGTGTATAGTAACCAAAACAGCACGTCTGCGCCATTCATTCACACAGACACGCAGAACATGCAGGATTCATAATTAAATCGACTTTTGTGGCTTAATATTTACAGATACTAGGTCCATATCGTGTTTTGATTTAAGTTTACTGACCTACTTTTGATTTATTCATCCGAAATTTGACAAATTCTGTGACATTCCACGTTAAACTGTGAATTTTCTTTTTATGACTGGATAAAGACTACGCCGTAATTTTCCCGTTTATCATGCGGCCACTTGCCTGATGTGAACATAAAATATCTTACATACCACCGCTTGTGAACAAGCCAGTGTAATGCAAATATATCGTCACGTTCTCGCGAGACCAGTTAGAGCTTATGTTTCTGCCGGTGGGTGCAAAAAACCGATGTGTCTCATGAGCACCCACTGGCAGAAACAAAAATCGGCGCCTATGGCCATGTCCATAACAAACTAAACTTACTGAAACTTAACCACATAGTGGGCTCGCAAACCTCTCATTCGGCATGAATCGTTTCCATGAGTAAATCGTTACGCAGTCTAACATTTGGTTGCTAAACTATTAGGCTACTTATTACGTGAAGAAGGCTTTGTACTTCTCTCATGTCCGAATATCTACTAACAGCATCCTTCACATATGCAAAAAAAGTGTTTGGAAAAATACCACGGCATGCTCACGCTGACCGGCAAAACCTACATATTGTACAACAGACAAGTTAAATTGAGTCACCAAATACCTTTTGTAGGTTTAGTTGTCTCATTTAGTTTGCTGATGATGAGGCTGTGATGTCAAGTTGCAATGCTAGAACTGACTTGTTGTGTGCGCGCGCTAGTGCGAACACTTTGAATTCCCTATATCAGCAGAAAAATGTGATATCCGTCAGATAAGAGCAAGACATCTTTCAAAACGGTCAATTTTTATTTGTGTACCTTCAAAATGACAGTGAAACTTTGTGCTTTTGTAAAATAAAGAAAACAAACAAAATGCGCTTGCCGTCTTGGTCTATGTGAACCACTTCCTAAAATGAAGAAAAACCCTGCGATACTGTCTACTTGTCAAACAGACATATAAACCTTGAAGTGCCTGCTTTTAAGTGTTTACGCTTTGCTTATTTGACATTAATGCATTATATAAGTCACTTTGGAATATAAATCATAGCACGTTAAGAAGATAAATAATGTGACGTGTAGTCCGGAAAATATGGTATAGCAAATTATTTTGCGGACCCCCTGGCTTTGTGTCGCGGACCCCAGTTTGAAAACCCCTGGTCTAAATGATCAATTTTGTAACTAAGCAATTCGCTATGAGAGACTTGAATGCTTTGTTTTTATAAGGCTCTTGCATCATAAAATAGTTTTTTTTTTTTCTTTTTTTTTTCATTATTTACACTACCGTTCCAAAATTTGGGGTTGGTCAGATTTAAGTCACTTCTGCATACCAAGGATGCATGTTTATTTAATCAAAATACAGCAAAAACACTAGTCAACTTTTGAAGTGGATCAAAACCTTTCATCAAAGTGGTCCTAAAACCTAAAACCAAAATGCGTTCTTGTCTTAGGACAACTTTGATGAACTTTTTTGATCCACAATGTTGACTACTGTTTTTAAAATAACTGTTTTCATGTGAATATATTTTAAAATGTAGTTTATTTCTGTGATGTAAAGCTGAGTTTTCAGCTTTACAGCCAATCCCAAACTTTTGAGAGATAATTTATATGAGATTAATTTGCTGCAGGATCTGGATCATCTTCAGGTTTATCTGATAAGACATTGCTTTCTTGGACTCTGATTCATGAACGCTATGTATTTTAGATTGACTGTGTCAGAACATCTCTGCCCGCACTTAAGGTGGCTGTTAGATTTCTACCCTGGGAGTTCTTGTAATAAAGAAAGCTTTGCCTTATCACACTCTGTTTGTGTGTACAGTGTTGAACCAGCTGCCCCTGCCCTCCCCTTTACCGGGCACCTCCACTAAGAGCCTGCTGTACAGTGGGCGTGTAGCTGAGGAAGTGGGGCATCTGATGGGCTGCAGAGATGAAACTCTGGTCTCTCAGCTCGCCAGCAGCCTCAGCCAGGTCTCCATGGAGCACATGTGAGTTTCTGCGTACATTTGCCTATTACATACACCACTCCTCTATATGCCTTTTCTTTCTAAATTAAACTCTCTGCTCCATAAAATAAGTTAGATTTTTTCCCCCAAATTGCATGCTTACCATTTTCATTTTTCTGGATTCTGTTTTAATGGTTTAATGAAATTTTAATAATCAAAAAAGATGTCTAATCAATTGAACTCATAAAACTTTAATTACTTAATAATTACTTGGCCCCTATTTTCGTCAAAAATTGTTTTATGCAATGTTTTATATTTCAGAAATTGTTTTATGATTGAATCAAAAACGGTACTAATCAAATTAATGCGTAAAACTAATAACGCATGCATATGAATGCATAAATCTTTTGAAGTGTAATCAAATGAAATGTGATCAAATCCAGTTTTTAACGAACCATTAAAAGTGCTGCACAACCGTTTAAATGTAAACATGGACAAAAAAATTATATTCCTAAAATGTTTTAATAGACTGTTATTGTTGTTGCTACTTTGAAAAGTGCATTCTACTTGTATAGTAGGGGTGGGGGGAAAAATCGATACAGCATAGTATCGCGATATTTTCCGCGGCAATACTGTATCGATACACGGATGCCAAGTATCGCTCTTTTATTATACTATTTGGTAGAATAAAAAAACTATTTCTTTACAATTCACTAGATGGTGGTGTTGAGGTTTTTTTTCTGGTGAGGTCAGCTGGGTCACCTTAACGTTAGTAAAGTAAGTTAGTAAAATAAAGAGGGCAGCATTGCAGAAAGATATCAGGAAAGCCCAGTCCGCGTTTAAATCGGATGTATGGACTTCGGATTTGTAAACAAGGAGGGGATGTAAGTAGGGATGTACCGAAAATATAGGCTACAATTATAATTAATAATACAAAAACATCATAATAATTATAATAATAATTAGGGCTGCACTATAAATCGCATGCGATATTTAATGCGATTCTTGTCAGTAAAGCCGGTTCTATAATCAGCAGTAAATCATCATCACGTACTTTCAGATGGAGCAGCATTTAATACACAGAGCCATTGTTCACTGACGAGTGCGCAAAAAATCGCTCGAATATGAACGTGGTTTTGCGCAGCTCGTCTGTGAACAACGTCTCTGTGTAGTTAATGCTGCTCAATGCTGCTCAGGTGTTGGAGATTTACCGCTGATTATAGAACCGCATGCGATTTATCGCGCAGCCCTAATAATAATAATATATAATGCGCGCCGCGTCGAGCCCCGCCCGGCAGTGTTCAGCACGCATGTTTCACTCTCCTCGCTTAATATTCCGATCTATGAATGTGCGTTCCGCTCGTGTACCACTCATGCTCATCGGAAAAGCAAAGTCCGCTCAAATAACGCGCTGACAGGAAATTTCTATGTAGTATACTTGCTCCTGTTTGCAATAGCACTACTGTGCTATAACATGGTGTAGGCTAATTCAGCTGTACTGGGCAACGCTGCTAAAATAATGCTACCTTCAGTGACTCTATGCTCTGCTCATATGCTCTAATAATAATAGCTTTGTAGGACTATATATTATTTCAATAATTAGTCAAAAAAAACAACAACAACTTATATCTGATTCTGTTACATAGAAGTGAATAAAAATAATATATTGATATTTAATATTAAGGTAACACTTTTCAATAAGGTTCCATTAGTTAATGTTAATGTATTAACTATCATGAACGAACAATGAACAATACATTTATTACAGTATTTATTAATCTTTCTTAATGTTAGTTAATGATAATACAGTTGTTCATTGTTAGTTCATGTTATTTCAGAGTGCATTAACTAATGTTAACAAGCACAATTGTTGATTTTAATAATGCATTAGTAAATGTTGAAATTAACATGAACTAAGATTAGTAAATGCTGAAGAACTATTGTTCATTCTTAGTTCATTAACTAAAGTAGTTAACTAATGAACCTTATTGTAAAGTGTTACCAAAATAATATAAATTCTGTCCAGTTTTATTGTGTTACTTTCAGTAAAAGTGTGGTTATTTTATTGGCTTGTGTTTTTTTAAATTCAGTATCATTAAAATTGAGTTAAATTTAAAAAAGTCTTACAAAATTACTTTATATTATACTCTATATAAGTCATTTACTTTCAAATTGCCCCAGGTGCTGAAGGGTCTGCAGAACTTTTTTGTACAAGTTCAAGTTGAATTCAAATACCTGTAGTAGCACAGCAGTGCATACCTGTTTACATTTAGTTAAGGTGGACTAGATTAGACTGCAATACAAATAGTTGATTTTGCCAGGTGCATACAACATTTATGACAATAATGTTTTCATGAAAGTGTTGGTCAGTTTATCTGCTTGACAATCCCATTTTGCACTAAAACAATAAAACTGAAGTGCGATAAACAAACTGAGAAATGTTTCTTTTTAGTTAAAACAGATGTTGTCAGTTTTCTTTTGGGGACATAATTTGAAGTTGGAAAAAGGTAATAAATTGCAATATATCGCAGAATATTGCAGTATATTTAAAATCGCAATAATATTGTATCGGGACACAAGTATCGTGATAATATCGTACCGTGAGGCCTCTGGTGATTCCCACCCCAGTATATATAGTAGATTATATATTTGTCATAATTTCTTTCAGAGTTAAACCAAACGTTTATTTTGAGGGCTGTAGTGAAAAACCTATTCGTTTCTAGGGTATCTCACAATGTTACTAAAATGAAAGGGTTAAATGCTGATGTCCTTATATGAGGTGGCAGATGCTGAACAACAGCATACGTATAGTTCGATACAACAAAACTGTGGGCCACTATCACACATGCAGACTTCATATCTAAATAGACTTTTGCAGTTCAATGTTCAGAGATATTCTATAGAGTGGTAGGGAAAAACCTTGATTTACTTTGTAGGCCGATGGCTGTAGCATGCACTGGTTCCTCGACAAAAAGCCAATAGGATTTTCCCATAGGCTTTTGGATTATCGCAAAAAAAAAAAAAAAGCTCTGTGTTCAATCATAGTTCATTAAAATAACGAATAATTAACTTTTTATGAATTTTGATGCCTAAACCGCTGGGCTACATCATGTGT
The DNA here is from genome assembly GCA_018155175.1 of Sinocyclocheilus anophthalmus. Lineage (NCBI taxonomy): Eukaryota > Metazoa > Chordata > Actinopteri > Cypriniformes > Cyprinidae > Sinocyclocheilus > Sinocyclocheilus anophthalmus. The sequence goes on from JADLZN010003446.1 coordinate 181,270, forward strand.
CATTCATCGGTGAGAAAACTTTAAAAGTACTACAATACCAGGAAGGAAGATCGGGTTGTTGATGTTTGTCTGCCATTCTCGCTCTGTCTGCACAGCGTGTGTGAACGAGCTGATGACGTATTCTGTCTGCGCGAACCGTGTGCGCAGAGGTATGCTAATACATACTTGACAGGCAGGTAGGGAAGCCAATTAAAACGCTCGGACCGAGAGTTTTCATTGGACGAACATTTCTTGGTCCTACACAGATAAATACATTTAGACCACTTAACTTAATGATTGCTATCGGGATGTGAAGAGACTTTCAACCAGCATAACAAAAAATGTTTCTGAAGACAATCACCTATTGCACCTTTAAAGGGGTCATATGATGCGATTTCAAGTTTTCCTTTCTCCTTGGAGTGTTACAAGCTGATAGATAAGATCCATGAAGTTGCAAAGACTAAAGTCTCAAAACCAAAAAGATGCTTTATCAAAGTTAAGACTCTGCCACGCCCCCCCAAACACGGATCGTTCTAACACGCCCCACATATCTACCTCACTATGTGTAAATATTTGCATTAGGGCTGGGTATCGAGTTCGATACTTTTTAGGCACCGACCGAATGGCCTCGATACCATCGAGTATCGAAAAAAACGTCTCGTTGTTTGGTACCAAATTTTGATACCTAAGGGTTTAATCTCATCAACATCAGTGAGCCAATAAGCATGCAGCACTAGCGTGTATTCGGACTAGAGAGGTGCGGCGAGAGCGATCAGGTTTGACATCCGCAACGAGCATTCAAAAGCGCACGGAGCAGTTTGACTATCTTAGCTATTGTGGGTACGTAATACACCAGTATAGAGTAGGCGGAGGAGCTGGTGGAGTTGATCATATTGCAGATGTCGTTCATACTAAAGTTACAGACCGAAAAAAGCGAGTTTGTGTATGTCCAGTCATTGAACTGTAGCTCCTGCTGACTAAGACAATAATAAGAAATTATATTCCGCTTTTACTCAAAAACTCCCCTTTAAACCACATCGAGTGGTTTGTAATACACTTACGATTGCAGTCTACCAGGCCGGATGTGAGCTTTGCTCAGACATTGCGCAAATCAATATAAAACAAAGGTAACAACATGACAAAATACTCCATGTCTTCCTACCCGTTTTCTGTAGGCTACGGGCAAATCACGCTTTCTTTCTCCCAGTCTCTCTCACAAACGCACACACAGTGCAGACATTCGGAGACAATTTGAGACCAAACAAATTCTGTCAGCGCTGTGACCGCGAGTTATCAGTAATAGTTGCAACTGAAAGTATGACATTTGCAGTAGCGGGTTCATGAAGGAGTTTAATTAAAGATTCGTACTTTAGACGACGATGCTGCTGAAGCTGCTGAGAGACGCTAGACGAGGTATCACACCGCACGTATCTCTCCTCTATCTTCTCCCTCTCTCTCTCTCTCTCCCTCTGTCTAATAACCGCATTAGACTGCATTATTAACTGCGTAAGCCTGCATATCAATGGCCCAAGCCTCTGTTATTAGTTTTAAAATTACGTTTTGGAATTTGCAACGTAAGGTTTGGGATGAGGTGCGTAAAAAAAAAAATGAGTTCAACCCACACGAGATTTCAGGACGGAAAATGTCAAATGTCTTGAAACAAATGATCTGACAATGTCTTGATGTGTGGTTGGGACTCTAGGCCGTTAAAATTATTAGAGAAATAATGCACTCCCGGAGGTGGTTATGTGGCCACGACTATATGGTATGGTCTTTCTCAGTTCTCAAACAAATTAAGAACTATTCGATTTTTATTGACTGAACGCAAGCGCTTATTCCGATAGAAAACACTGTATCGTTTTCCACTGATTAAGAAATATTTTTGTGTGCTTGGGTGGTAATATTAGGTCTATTATATTAATAGGGAAGGGGGCCCAAAAATGTTTTTTCTACATCACGAAAATAGGTAAATCCGGCCCTGCCATCTAATGTGCGTTTTGACCATGTAATGTTGCTGAAATTAAATACGTACCTCTGAGTCAGAGCAGCGATCATAGAAGAGAGAACACAAGCAGACAGCGCTGGAAGCTGCTAATGCTCACCAGTAAATCAGTGGAAAATAAATAGAAATCATGATTCTGTCTGAGCTATGCGTTTTAAAACGAACACTAACTAGTGTAAATGAAGACTATTTGAGCTTTATTAAAACTATTTTGCACTGATTTGTGTTGGTTACATTTTGTTCCTTTGTGCAGTGGCTCAGGAGATGAGTCTTTGAGTTTGTATAAACATCAACAAGCTGAAAAATAAAACCAAAGTTTATTTTTTTTTAAATAATGGTATCTTTTTAAAATTGATTTCATAAAATTGGTATAAAAAAAAGTATTGTTCAGGAGCCGGTATCAAAGTCAAGGTATCGTATCGGTATCGAAAATTTTTGAACGATACCAGCCCCAATTTGCATAATGCCGCCCAAATGTTCATGGAAAGAAAGAAGGCGTGGTTTCAGTAAGCGGTTAGTGTTGAAGCCGCATGTCAGGGAGACGCTGTGTGTTTAAGCGAAAGCAAAAGCACTTTATTTAGCATTCCGGAAGTAGATGCAATTAGGAATCGTTAAGATGACTTACAACAGAACAGCAATGCATTTATGGATGACCGTTTCGTGAACCTAGGAAAGGATTTAATTCTGACTTTGCTATGACAATCTGTTGCTTCTGAATCAGCTACTGTTTTGTATTTGCTATTGACTGCTCAAATGCGGAGTTTTGCGCATCGTGGTGTGTGTGTGATAGTGTGTGTGAGAGAGAGAGAGAGATCGATCGATCGATCACAGTGGAGTCAGCTGTCTTAACCGTGGCTTGTGTACTGCAAACACATACCAGCTTCATCACTGTGTCTGTCACGCGACTCTGTTCCCCTTTCGGGCTCTGTCTTTACATTTATTTTGAAAGATTCAAAAAACCCATTGACTCTGGGACGATGGAACCGGAAGTGCTAAAATGCTAATTCGCTTCCGGGTTTTTGCCTACAAAGAGAGCATAGAGTTCACCATCATATCCAATTGATTAGTGCACAAGACCTTCTTGATTATGCATCAAATTTTGCCAAATTATCTGACAGTCTGGTGTTATACAATGAATTCCATATTTATAACTGGGTTCTGCAATTCTTACAGCGTTTTACGCATTGTGGAAATCATAGGGCACTGTGTATTCTTTCAGTGGTGTTTGAGTTCGTTAACTCTGATATATTTTTCCACAGAGAGCTGAAGGACAGCCTTGGCAGTGATGAGTTGGAGGGAGATGTACCAGTGCTGCTGCAGCTTTTGCTGTCTAGGAACCCCAACATCTTCAGGAATAAGACCGCACCGAGCACTCCCCAGTATCCGGCCCAGGCGGGTAAGAGTCAATCCAAGCACATAGGGAAACTTCTACTACTACAAGCTTGACAGATTGTACTTGTAACAATGCTTACTTTTGGGTTGCTAGTTTGCTGTCAGGTTTCTTTCACCCAAGCAGGTAAAAGTCTACCTGAAGAATGTTTAGTTATCTTTGCGGTTTTTGTCCTTCTGATAAGACAGACTTTGCCACCCTTTCCTCTCCCTAGAACATGGTGATTTTCCCATCAGAACTACAGAAAGAGGCATTGTTTTTCTCTGACCTTCAGTTATAAAAAAACAACAGAGAAAAAAGAAACAAAACCAAGTGAATTATTTCCCCATAATGTGTATGTTAAGGAGAAATAATTAATTTGATTTTGTTTCTTATGTATGCCAAAACAATCAGTATATAAAATCAAGGAACTTTGTTCATATAAAAAGCATATAAACTGATATATTTTCCACATGTAATATTGTTGCCACTGCACCATTCATCAGCAAAAGCCTCTTTACAAAGTATGCATTACGTACATTGACAGCATTGCAAAACAATCCAAGCTGATTTGTGCCAGAACACGTGTAGTGTGAATTAAGAGTTTGCATAGCATATCAAACTCATCTGTTTAAAAAACAAAACAAAAAAAGGTTTAGTGCCTAAAAATAAATAGAAAGCTTTGTCAACTTTTGGACAACATACTTTAACATGTGGTAATGGAAATGGCACACAAAAATGCACGAAAGAATCATTAAAAAAATATTAGATATAACACTTTTTTCATATAATATAACTTGTATAAATATTCAATATCTATTTAATAAATATCAAATGTTTTAAGTTCTGTGATTTCATTGCAATGACTAAATGCATGAATTATTTCATTCTTTGCTACTTTCCTATATAGCAGCAAAGATGCAGTAATGGTTTGACCTGGCTAATTGGAACCTTGCCAGTCTTTAAACTTTCAGTAACCATCTCAAGTGATATGTTGTTATAGTAGCTTTTCTGCCTATTGTTTCTGGTCCAGACTATTTTTCACACTCTTGTATTTCACAGGTATAAGTCAGCAGTCAATGGCACCGCCGTATAAAATCACACATGGCTCCATGCAGGGAAGTCCAGCCTCTGCCAATTACCAGGCCTCTATGTCCCACAGCCCCTCTGGGTGAGCCTGCTTTCTAATTCAGTTTTTATGTGGAGTAACTTGTGATACTATTTGTGACACATTCAGTTTGTTTTCATTGTACGAAACTAACCAACAACTGCTGTTATTAACAAAGCCATCATGCAGTATGTTTTATAATAAGTGATGATTAAAGGGTTAGTTCACCCAAAAATGAAAATTAGACTATGTTTTACTTACCCTCGAAGCATCCTAGGTGTATATGACTTTCTTGTTTCAGATGAAGCCAGTCTGAGTTATATTAAAAATTGTCCTGGCTATTCCAAGCTCTATCATTGCAGTCAGCGGGTGTTGCAGTTGAACAGTCCAAAAGTAGTCAAATAAAGCGCACGCAACCATAATAAAACGTGCCTCACACGACTCTGGGGGGTGAATAAAGGCCTCCTGTAGTGATGACATGGTTTTGTAAGAACATTCCATATGGCACCGGGCTTCGGACCCACCCTAGCCGGACTAATATGTAATCCGCTGGGACAGCTTCCGCATATGACAGAAAAACCGAAGGAGAGAAAAGTGGTTATAATTTGAAATACGGTATATTTCTTACCCCAAACCCATGGATTCGCTACAGGCGGCAGTAGCCATCTAGACACCACCTACGCGACCAGCAGTCGCATTCCGTAGCAAGCATGAGCGGGTGCAGCTCTTCTGGTGCGGGGCTTTCTTGCTCCTTTGGACGTGGTTCACCTGCCAACTACCGCCGAGACTGCACTGATAGCGCTTGGCACGTCCCTAGCAGGACAATTGTTAAATCACTCCAACTGGAGATTGCGTTCTTCCCCAGCTTTTTTTTTAAGTCATTATCCATTAGGATGTAGGAGCGAGGGTGCGTAACCCCCGGCTAATGCCTTTTGGGGAACTAACCTGTTAATAGTATTGATTTCAGTGATTACCCCTTCCTGCTGTGCCTCCGGCTAACCAGCTATAAATTGTCGGATATCCTAACACATAAGATTTGTGGGCTCAGGCGATTATTCGAATTGCAAAGGCTGCGGTTAATTAAATCACCGCGCATTGCATTGGTTCCGAGTGAAGTGAGGCACCTGTCAATTTTACATGTGCGCAGCTCACGAATCTCGTTTTTCAGTACCTGTCGTGAGGTTCATTTACCGAATACTCTCGACACTAGGCTCCATGAGTTGGATACATTAAAACGGCATTGGAAATACAACTTGCGACCAACCCTCTTTCCCCGCTTGTCACGAGGAAACCTGACGGGCTCTGGTGTGCTGTCAGATAAACTCCCAGTTCGTGGTGTAACGGTGTTTTACCTTGTCCCTATACAATCGTCCACTCTCCTTTTGCTGCCCTTCATTTCTAGGTAATCGACTCCTCTCCGCTCTATATGGAATTGGTGTTTATGTATTTTTCGTATATCCTATGATTAGTGGATTTCTTGTGAGTATCGATTTGACGCAGTGAAACGGACTAATATGGATGTCATTGTGCGGAGCTCTGCTACACTTTCTTGTATTTCCCCTATGATTTATATAACACGTATGCCGTAACTGAATTCTGAATCAATGATGTACAACAGGCAAGGGCAGCGAGATGTCATTTGTGTGGCCTACTAACCCGGTGCTTTCCATTTAATCAAAACCCTCCAGTGCAATTAACAAACTGTTTTCACCGCACCGCACACACATGTGAGTAAACATGTTCGCTTGACTGCGTTGCTAGATCGTGTCACACTTTGATCACATGATCGTGCGCTCCGTTCTCACACGTCACCCCTTGTTGCTTATTGTCTCCTGCATGCTTTTTGCACGCTCATGCGGATGGAGACACGCAGTAAAGTTATTGAGATCCGCACCGCAGGAGGCGCACGTACCCCACCATGAACCCAGAGACAGGCGGGAGGGATGGAGGACTCCAGGCACCTCTTGCAAACAGCGAAGACCAGTCTGGTTTGCTGGCCGGTTCCGACGCCACATGGGGGGTAGGCGCAAGGAGAAGGAACCGGCAGGGCAGAGAGGGAGAGGCATTGAGCGCAGAAAGAAGGATAAGTCACATGCGCGACAAACTTGAGGAAGACGAGCTGAGTGTAGGGGCCGCAACGGGAGAAGAACACACGAAGAGGACAACATAATACTAGAACATTATAACTGTGCGGGGGGCCGGTCTTGACAGGAGCTGAGGAAAGGTCTGCACAAAGATGCACACATAGGCAGATCTGTAGAGAATCTCTTCCATTGATCGAGACCTTTGTCTGTTTTCTGGCGTATTTAAACTGTGTGTTTTTTCCAGGTTCAGTAGCAAGCCCGATGATTCCAGGAGGCATGAGAAATGTTCACGAGAATAAGGTATTTAAAAGTTTGTTCTACATTAATAGTCGACCAACAGTCGCCAGTTTGGCTAATGTCAGAATATTGGGACTTTTATTTTGACAACGCTGAGAATGCCAGCACGTGTGCATGGAGCTCCCGTTCTGTTAAACAAAGTAAATGGAATACAAAAATATAATGTTTAAAAATGGAAATAAATATATATTTAATTTTAACAGGTGCTATGCATTTTTACTGTAATATATTAGCTTTATATTGCAGATTTATTTGGAAAGAAAAGAAAAAAGATTTCCATGGCACTGTTGGTTATAATTCTATAATAGAATTACAGAATCACGAATTTGCCATCAAATCTGTTTAATTTGCAATTTTAAGTTTAGGATGTTTTTCCAATATTCATTTTCAAATGATTTCTAATTTCCTCATTGCAATGTGATGTAAAATAAATTATACATTTAATTTCAACAATTGCTATGCATGTATTTTACTATACTTTTGACTATTTAAACTTTTAAAAAAAAAAAAAATTATTCTAGATTTACATGTGATCGGAGTATCGGCAATGGATAATCAAACAAAATTACATTTTGGCCGGAACAATTTTCTTGTAACTCGTTCCAGCAAGCATTGTTTTTTTGAAAAAGTTGCCAGCCACCGCCAACGATTTTGATAATTTTCACTAAAATTTGATGGCCTCCAGTATATTTTGCTGTATGAATATTTGAATATGCACCAAATAATACACCAAAATAAAGATCAAGCCTCTACTTTTAAACAAAAAAATCTGTTTTATTCTAGCTTAAAGCATTCTTTTTTTTATCAACACTTGAATGTAGGCAAGTTTCATAAAAAAAAGCAAAATTTTGAACAAAAAGCTGAGAAAATCAAATTTTTATCAAACACTACATCTGGATAATATTCAGTACGACTATCAAAGCATAAATCCAGTAAAGTAAATTTGCCATCAACACTCCAAAACGTGCAGAGGACCTATACACTCGGATCCAACCTTTTATCTGAACATTATGCAGTTTTCATTTATATGCTGTCTATTGCTGATGATCGCATTATTTTTCATAGGCATCTGTTTATATAGAGATCGCTAGTTTCTCCGTCTGTTTGTGTTTTTGTTCGGGAGGTTTTGTACTCGTTCAGAAGATGCGAAATAGCGCCCCCGAGTGTAGGCAGGGAAGCATTTTCTTGTAAAAGATGAGATAACTTGTCAATGGCGGGGAAAGAGTTAAGAAGCTGTTCTTATTGTGTATTTCTCTGAAAACCATTAGGATCAGATGAGGACAGGTTTCACGTCTCACATACTGCAGTCATCTCCACCGTACACTCCTCCTTGCGATGGGGCTCAAGAAATGCTTCTGGGCTCCCCAGACAAGCAGCGCGGTCTGAACCCTAACGAGGGAGAGCGGGACCCGGCCGATAAGGCTGCTGTGTATGATATTGTGGGCTCGCCAACAAAAGACCCTACTAAGCTGAACCTGAGGCAGTCACGGGCCAGGCCAGCAGAGGTGGAGTTTGGGGGAATGTACCCCGGTTCAGACCCAGAAGGAGAGCTTGTTGAGGCTCTTGCTGCAATAGAAAGGATGGAAAGTGAAGCGGCCATGGAGACGGACCGTGGCGCTAAAGAGGTGCAGGATAAAGGTATGATGCAGGATGTCAGTAAACACATTGTCTCCAAAACGGATATGTGCACTGATATAGAAACTTGCCTGATAAATATAGCATACATACATGATGCATGCAGATTATTATTTTTATATTATGGAATATAGTTATTTATAAGTCTACGGGAGTCCCGAGTTTGAAACCCAGCTTGAGGACCTTTCCCAATCCCACCCTCCTCTCGCTCTCTCCCACTATGCCTCCTCTAAACTGTCCTATAAAAATAAAGCCAAAAATGCCAAAAATTTGTTTTTTGAAAAGAAAATGAAGCCTGTTATGCCTTAATGACCCATGTATTGACATTATTTTCTTTAATAAGAACCCTCCCTCAATTTTCATGATACAAATTATGAATCTGATCTCTTTCTCTCTGTAGATAAACCTTTGAAGAAGCGCAAACAGGACTCTCACCCGCAGGAGCCTGGCGCAGCTGGCACAGCTGGTTCAGGCTCTGGGGCTCCAGGTGGAGGAGGAGGGGCTAACGCAGGGCACAGGCTCGCCCCTCAGGAGGCCAGCGCCGCCAGCACCAGTGCCAGCGCCAGCCGCCCAGGCCTGCAAGTGAGCTTGGAGCAAGCGGGCAGAGTGGAGGACACCTGCATGGGCATGCCCATCCCTGCCAGCGAGGCTCAGCGCTGGCCTCAGGAGCCACAGGAAGGGGTCACTCCGAAGGCCCTCAAACACAAGCACGACCATGCTCCAGAACACCGACATCAGCCCGATACCCCGCGGCAGAAGCACAGACCCGAGGGTCGGCACGGTGATGTCGGCACGCAGTGTGCGGCTCAGTCGGGGAGTAAACCAGCAGAGCTTCCTCCGTACATGCTGGGAGAAAACACCAGTTCGGGAGTGCTTAAAAACTTCACCATTCCCAAAATCAGGAAAGATCTCGGAGCAGGAGATATTCCAGAAGGCTGGAAGCAGCCGTGTGTGCGGCTGGAGAGACTGGAACCAGAGGTGGACATGAAGAAGACTGTCAAGCCTGTGGTTGTTCTGCAGAAACTCTCCATCGATGAGGTGCAGAGGCTCATGAGGGAGAGAGACTCGCGTGGCTCCAAGTCTGGCAAGAACAGGCTCTCCTCTGGGAGATCTGGGAAAGGTAGGGGAACTCCTTTTATCTTTACTCTTTCCAGTTTGAATAACCATTTCCCACTCTGAGAACAGGTTTTTCCTTTCGAATTGAATGAACAGCCAGGCAGGGATATGTATTACTTGGCTGCTTGTAAAAGGGTAGTTATGCGAAATGTTTCTTGACTTTTCCAGCTGGTAAGAGCTGAACTGTTACCAGGTTTTTTTTTTTTTTAAATGGTTGTTGAACGGCTCGTATAAGGTTGCATAGTTTTGAAATAGTGTCTCATTTTTATTGCCAGATTTGTTGTGTGATGGGTTAGATTTATAGAATACAAAATAAATAATTGTACCGAAAGTAATGTCTATTAATTAAATGGTTGTATTTATTTTGATAAACGTATATTAATGCTGGTGTGTTATGGATGAGTTTTTGTTTTAAACAGGGTTGATATAAATTGGCCTGATCAGTTTTATTTTAGTTATAGTTTATTACAGTATGTATTCATATAGTTGAGACTGAGCTTTCGTGTGATAACTTAATGTTTTCATTTCAAATTTTAAATGTTTTAGAATTTTATTGCTGTTTGGGGGCTGCACTAACGACTATTGCTCTTATCGAGTTGATAATTATCAAATTAATAGATCTAACGATTAAATTCCCGACAAAAAAATCAAACAAATTTACTTAAGAAGTCTTTATTTAACATATTTCATAAACAAAATGAAATCAAAAGTAAGTGCAACATAAAGTGCAAAGAAAGCAAGTATCCATCTCATAGTCCATGAGTATAATAGTGTAAGAATGACAACAATCCAGTGTTCTAGTCTACAATAATAAAATGCAATCAAAAAAACGTTTTAAGGATTATTTATGTAGGAGAAAAAGTAAATGTCGGTATTCTGAAATTTCTTCTATTTAAAAAAAAAAAAAAAATCAATTAATTAGACAGGCTTTTTGATTAATAAAATTTAATTTAACCATTAAAACAGAGTATAGAAAAATGAAAATGGAAAAAAATGAATTTGGAAATAAAACTGATTTCATAGTGCCCTATAATTATAATACATTTTTTTGTGGTAAAAAAATAGATGTAGGTTAAGTGAACAATATCCTTTAAAATTACTTAAAATACATATATAATAGCAATGAAGCAATAATAATTAGTTCAAATAAAGTATCAAAAGCAAGAAATCATATGGTTTTATTGAACAAAATTGTTAAAATACATAATGTATTATAAACAATAGAGCTAATGTACATTACGCATTACAACAAAGGCCTGCAGGGGGCGCCAACGGCCTGATGATTATTTTTACACATTACTGTGCAATCTAATACTTGTTTAATATTGACCAAGCACCATTTCATTCAAATGTCCACTTAATCTTTAATATTTGGCCATTTCTTTAGGACAGAAATGCTATAGCCACTGTAATTAAATGAATATGTGGACATCAAAACGTTTTGAAACCGTGATGTGTTTGCGTAGATTTATAAATGATTTACCTTACAAATCTGATGAAATGGCGCATGTTGCGTTCCCAGATGAACGTTATAATAAACCCAAACTCACAACAACATGCAGAGATGGAGTTTGAGACGCTCCACACATGATGATAACAGTTCCTGTGGAACTACTGTGAACGGAGCCGCTGTGTGACGCATGTACTTAACCTACACGCATGTAAATAATTAAAGCGCATATACTGTATTAGAACACTGCATCGCATATAATTGTTTAATTAAATCGTAGCATTTGTGAATTAACAATTATGCTTAATTATGATTTTTAAATGGGTTTAATATATCATGCAGCCTTGGAAAACAGACTAATAATGTGTTTTATACATTCTCGTCTGTGAAATGCGCCACTTCCGGTATTTTGCCGGTTAGTCGACGCAAGCAAAATGAAGTCGAGGATTTTTAAAAATCGAATAGTCAAATAAAATCGACGAATCGCGACAGCCCTAGCGCTTTTGTAGTCTTTATTAGCTTTTGTTTTTTTTGCAAATATTTCTATATAACTTTTATTTTTTACAGTCCCATTTTTAGTTATTTTAGTACTTCAACTTATTTTATTTCAGTTAAATGCCAAGGTATCATTTCTAACTTTTGTGTAAATTTCGTCACTCACGATATCACACTATAATGCCAAACCAATTTTCCACAGTAAAATTTAACATGCTTTTGAACATACTCATTTATTCAACATCTCTCTATTAAGATTTTTTTATTTATTCCTGAAAAACTGTGTATGTTTTCAGGTGTCTGACAGCAATATCAGTTAAGTAAATATTGAATAATTGAAAGAATGCAAGAGTAGTTAAATGTAAAAAAAATATGAATTTATTTCCAGATTCCGTAACAAAGAAACAAACAGCTAAATTAAAAAAGGAAAACATTCACACGTACATGAGGCTATTGTCACCTGCAACAAACTTATGGCCCTTTAAATTTGTTCTTTTTATTTTAGTATAAAACTATCAAGATTCGCAGACCAACTTAACAAAAACAGTCTTTCTGCTCTTCTTGGATATTACTGTAATTATTGTAATAGGCACGCTCAATATTTTTGACATTGGTGTCTGATTATTAAAGTATAAATTTATTAAATGTTGCATGTTGCCGCTACATAAATTGTATTTTAATTTGGGTTTTGGGTTATTACTTCTGCTAGTATTCTGAAGTATCGGTACTTTTGACATTCCTAGTGGTCAATTTATTTAAGCTTGTTAGAACCATTGAGAGATGTTGTTTGTTTAGTCCCAATTACAGTTGATAATATAAAGGAGAGGATTTCAAACCTTGTGTGTGCTGTAGGCAATGCAAGTTAAACGTAAGTCTCTGTGCACAGGTGGAATAGACCCGTCAGTGCTGAAGGATCTTCCTCCTGAGCTGCTGGCAGAGATCGAGTCCACCATGCCTCTGTGTGAGCGGGTAAAGATGAACAAACGCAAACGCAGCACTGTCAATGAGAGGCCTAAATATGCGGAGGACAGCTCAGAGGACGAGGATTTCTGTGAGTAGCATCACTGTAATGATAACGGTCTGCTTCCACACAAAGAGGAACACCAAATCTGTCAATCAAATGCAATATTAATCGGGTTTTTCATTATGTATCCTAACCTAACTGGACATTGTCTTAACTAAGTTCACAAGGTGCATCCTGGGATGCTTTTTAAACAGTAGTAATTTCATGTACATGCTGGACACTTGTTGACTGATTTGCCTTAAAGGGTCATGAAACCCCAGACTACTTTTTTGAGATTTTAGCAGAGGTGTTTTTGTTGCACATCATAGAAGACAATGTTATCATCCGATAATTTTAACTGTTGGAGAAAACTGGTTAATTTTAAGCTTTTTTGCGCTATTTTCATCTTCCGGGTTTAAAATGTACATTGTGTTGGCATCACAATTTGGGACGTGGCAATTGTCTAATAGTACATCGGGGGGGGGGGGGGGGGAAAACGCACCGGGTATTAAATTATTCATGAGAATGCGTGTTCTTATACTATGAGAAGACGCTTCTCTTAATTATTCACAACAGCATGTGTTGATTTGCTATGACAGACATTCCAGAGTCTGTGAGATGACATTGCGCACAATAACTGAAACGTTCATGGATCGAAGAAGAGTGTTTGTTTTTGCTTTGTAATAAGAGTTCGGCACAAACGCGATTCATTCACTTGGTGAGCATAACTGTTTTTACAGCTCTGTGACACAACCCGTCAAAAGGCTTATATAAACGCCACAGAATAAGCCTTAAGTTCTCAGAGGTGCAACAGTGCATTCATATACTGTATATATGAGTTCGATGCTGAGTGCAAAATGGTGTGGAGTTATTGTGTTTTAACCGATGGGAACGAAATGAAACTGTCAGAACGGGGATTGTGGTGTGTCTGTCTCCCCTCTTCCCCCTCCTCCGCTCCGCTGCGCACCATGCCCACTTTTTTAGCATTTTTTAAAACTGGTGGAACTAACAGTGCTGAAAACGGAGGTTTCGTGACCCTTTATGATCAACTCCAAGAATCCATTAAAAAAAACCAATAAATAGAACAAGGTAAAAATTAACCAAACTGAGGCCCCGTCGCCCTGATTTTCACTAATAAATGCTAGTAAATTTCAAAAGTAATACAAAGAAACTGACAAGTACATTGAATTAAATGTGAAATGATGTAGAAAGCTGAAACGTATTGCAACGTCCCAAAAATTCTTGTTTTATTTACTTAACTTTCGTTACATTTATGGTCTCTGTTTTCTGCCCCAGCATCTCGTTAAACGTCAGAAGAAGGATCGTGACAGAATGTGGGAGTTTGAGGAGCCGCGAACGGAATGAACAGGAGCGCATATCGAAGAGGAGCTACGACAAACGAAGAGGCGAATAGGAGCCGCAATCATGACGGACTCCCCGACCAAATTAATCCTGCCCCCAGCATTACGTAGACGTTAGACAATGAAGAAATTCGTCATCATTTACTCACTCTCATGTCATTGCAAACCCGTAAGACTTTCTGTCCCTCCATTAAAAGTCCAGGTAACCAAAACGTAAAAGATCCGAAAAGGTCTGTAACTGATGTAATGTTTACATAATTTGATATCCTTTTTGGGTGAACTATCCCTTTGAGCATTTAATTATGAAATCAAAGATCTGCTCCAAAACGTAGAGTAGCTATAGTGTCATCATATTTGAGATTAGTTTGAAATTTGTTTAAATGGTTTATTAGTGGTTGAGTTAGAGTTAGTTTTTTTTCTTTCAGTTGCAAGACGTTTAAAGATGAAGGAGAAGCAGAAGAGGAGGAAAGCGTATGAGCCCAAGTTAACACCTGAAGGTAAACCCTTCCACCTCTTTCTCAACCTTCTCACCTTTGTAGCATTTCCCCCATCAGAATGATGCTCATTATTTTTCCACTTTTTTTCTGCAGAATTGATGGACTCTTCCACTTTTAAGAGGTTCTCGTTGAGTATTGACAACATCTTGGAGAATCTTGAGGATGTGGACTTTAATGGTCAGGATCGGGCAATATATCCCCTTTTTTGTAGATTTGACCACCCTGTATGATATTTGCTCAGTTAAATCCAATAATTGTTTATTATTAATTTTAGGGTGCTGTTTCCAAAAATAGTGTCTGTTTTGCTCTAACGCATCACACTTTCTCACAAATTATGATGATATGATATGATATTCTTATCAGAATTTCTTTAATCGCATTTTTGCAAAAAATAGTAAATAGTAGTATTTCAGGATTTTTTTTTTTTTTTTTTGCAGATGCAGGACTTTACGTACCATCTCTTTCCGTTTTGGACTATTCTGTGTTGACACATTTGTTTGTTCCTAGATGATGATGAGATCCCTCAGGAGCTGTTGTAGGGAAAACAGCACTAAATGAATGGGTAGTGAATCTGCTAAGATAAAAGCCATGGGCATCACCTGCAGGGTAAGAGATAAGTTATTGTATACTACTCCTTTTATGCAATTGTTAAAAGCCCCATGAATTCTATATAATAGTCATGTATAAAGAGCATTGTATGATGAAAAAGTTTAGGCACGGTCTTGCGTTACATAGCTAGACTCAATTATGATTTAAAAATAACAGTTTTGAAAAACAAGGCTCTTAGGCTTACCAAGGTTGCATTTATTTGATCAAAAATACAGTAAAAACAGTAATATTGTGAAATATTATTACAATTTAAAATAACTTTTTTCTAATTGAATGTTTTACAATGTAATTTATTCTGTGATGCAAAGGGTTTTGGAATTTTTTCAGCATCTTACTCCAGTCGTCAGTGTCACTGATCCTTTAGCAATCATTCGAGTATGAGGAGGTGCTGCCCTCAAGAATCATCTAGTAGTATCATGTTGGAAAACAGGCTACTGAACTAATTTTGGTGGAATATTTTTTTCAGGATTCTTTGAACAGTTCAAACGTACAACATTCATTTGAAATATAAATCTTTTGTGATATTATAAGTAGTCTGTATAGAGTCACATTGAATAGTGCCAAAGAATAACCTCAGAAGAGCAAAAAAAAAAAAAAAACCCCTCAGTTTTTTGTAACAGACACGCGGGCTATATACTCATTCTGTTGTTTTTTCTCTAATGCCCAGATCCTTCTGACAACTGGTTTGAAACTGTGTAAATTCTGGAAGAAGAAACATTCTGGATGGATCCAGTCTTTCTACACATATGAACCATGTAAAAATCACTTAATCATGTTGGTTTTTCGAGTGACACTTTCACACTTCAAATGATGCCTTTACTTGTAGTTCAGTGCTTTCCCTCAGTCTTCTCTCTCTGGTCTTCATCAGGATAACGATGGAGAGGACGAGGAGCGTCTCTGGCGGGATCTCATCATGGAGCGTGTGACCAAATCAGGGGATGCGTGTCTGACAGCACTGAACATCATGACTTCATCACACATGCCCAAAGCCGTGTACATTGAAGACGTGATCGAGAGAGTTCTGCAGTACACTAAGTTCCACCTGCAGAATACTCTTTACCCACAGTATGATCCGGTCTACAGAATTGACCCTAAAGGAGGTGAGACGCTTCACTTCTGCTGAAGGGCAGTTCACACCAAGTCTGATTTATTTAAATGATACAAAATCATAAAATATTTTGCTCTAAAATGATTCACTATATTTCATGTCTAAATGAGTTGTTTGACAATTTTAAGAAAAAAAGGATGTACCCTATAAGTAAAAAATAAAATTATTTTGAATACATTTTTTGACATCACAAATAAAAAGGGGGGGGGATAAAATTACTGACATTTTTTCGCCTTTTTTGAAAATCACTTAATTTCTGCTGAAGGCCTGTTCACACCAAGTCTGATGTGTCTAAATGGTACAAAACCATAAAATATATATAAAAAAAGATTTTGCTTTAGAACTTTTCACTGAATTTAAAGCCTGAATGATTTTTTAGACAAATGTATGACGAAAAATGATGTACCCTTCAAGTAAGAAAAAAAAGTCATAAGGAAAACAAGTATGTTGCATTAATTGTCTGACATATTGATAAAGAATAATCACAAATAAAAGTGCAGTATTTTGGTTATTCTGACAGAATTCGTAGAAATGTATTTATATTTAAGAACTTGAGCAATTTTAAATGTTTTTATAGATGATTCAAATTACATCTTTTATAAATGAACTAAATTTGGTATTATTATAATTAATAATGATAATAATAATTTTCTTTTTTTGACAAATTTTACGTTGGCGTTTACTTCCAGTGTTGTAAATTACCAGTACATTAAATAACATTAAATGTCAAACTTTGTAAATGAGCTACTTCCTAACATCCTGATGTGGTATGAACCATGTGTGGTTTCAGGTTCCATGCTGAGCTCCAAAGCAAAGCGAGCCAAGTGCTCCACCGCCAAGCAGAGAGTCATCATCATGCTCTATAACAAAGTGTGTGACGTCGTCAGCAACATCTCAGAGCTGCTGGAAATTCAGCTGTTGACCGATACAACAATATTGCAGGTAGGAACTGATGGGTGCAGTGTATTTTTGTATGCTCCTATAGTTTATTTGCTTTTATTGTATGTTGTATCGCGCTGTGTTTTTGTTCTTCTACAGGTCTCTTCGATGGGCATTACTCCTTTCTTTGTGGAGAATGTCAGTGAGCTGCAGCTGTGTGCCATAAAGCTGGTGACGGCGGTATGTTTTCTTAGATTAGCTGCACAACCGTGTGCTTTTTTCATAAAAAATTACGAAGAGATTTATAATTATAAAATATATAATCCTATAAATATAATCAAAGTATTTTTAAAACTCAATAAAACTATTTAGCCATTTTCACGGCTTCCTTCTGCAGGCATGTCTCTCTTTTTTCTTTTATTTCTTATTTTATACCAAAATGAGTTAAAATAATTACAAAATGTAATTAATTATTAAATAAATTATAATGCTCTTAATATAATAAAATTATTAATTTATAAAATTACATTATAACAGCAAAATTAATTTAGCTGTTTTTTCCAAAATTACCCATTCTGTCCTAAATTGTCCTTAAATACTTATTTTGGCTTAAAATCTGGAATTCGGCTTTTTGTTTTTCTCTTCGACCAAAGAAAACCAAACATTTTTTTTTATGAATTAAACTGTCAAAACATGACACTAATGGAGGCATTTCACTTCTCTCTTTTTCTCAGGTGTTCTCTCGTTACGAGAAGCACAGACAGTTAATTCTAGAGGAGATCTTCACCTCTTTGGCCAGACTGCCCACCAGCAAACGCAGCCTCAGGAACTTCAGGTATTGATATGACTGCCTAAATTCAGATGGCATTTCTGCCTAAACTATTGACTGTGAACTATTGATAAACACAAGTGTTTCCTGCATGTCGAATCTGTCTGTGTGTTTAGGTTGAACAGTAGCGATGCCGAGGGTGAGCCCATATTCATTCAGATGGTTAGTGCTCTGGTGCTGCAACTAATTCAGTGCGTGGTCCATCTGCCCTCTGAGAAAGACTCTGAAGACGATCACAAAAAGGTACTAGATACTCACCCAACACCACTTGAGATAGTCTCACATTTGTACTATTGCTGTGAAGTCTGTTGTTGATTGCAGGCTATATTAACAATGTGGATTAAACCGTTTTTCAGGTTGACGACGATGTGTTCATCACCAACTCGTATGAAACGGCCAGACGGACGGCTCAGAACTTCCTCTCTGTCTTCCTCAAGAAGTCAGAACATCCCTCCTGTTTTCCTTTTTTTTTTTTCTTTATGAAGTATGTGTGTGTGTGTGTGTGTGTACTCAGTGTGTGTATTCTGTATTGTAACTACGTCTCAGGTGTGGCAGTAAACAGGGTGAGGAGATACAGCCGCGTTTTGAGACTTTTGGGCCGGATCTGCTGTCTACGCGTCAAACAACCAGATGGCATGCTTCAGAATTACTGCTAAGCCTGCTGGGAAGATTACTGGTATGAACAAGGCATAGCCAATCACGTTATCTGCAACAGAGCATTAACTTTCCTGATCGTGCTAAACATAAAAAACACAGATTGTTGATAGAGATTCGCGATGGTGTACATTGTCAAAAATGATGTTAATCGTGAAATTAAAAATATAAATAAATAATGGTATAAAGATAATAATGTTTCTTGTATCACAATTTATATATATTTAAACTGATTTCATAGATATAGTGTATATGGTTTATTTCGATTAGATTTGTTAGAATTTTTGCTACAAATATGTTAGAAGGTAGGTCATGGATGGATGGGTAGATTGTTTGTAAACTAAAAGTACCAAATATATTTAAAATGTACTGTCCGTGTGGCATTTAATGTTACTTACTATAAAATAAGTCATTAGTTCTGTTGGAGCAACTCTAAACCCATATCCAAAACCTATAGTAGTAATAATATATTCAGTACTATTCATATAGTTACACTGTAACAAATAAAAAAAGTGTACCAAAATTTATAAAATTAAAATGATCAATAGGTAATAAATTAAAGATTATTCTCAGTTTTAAATAAATTGGTAAGGTGAAACAAGGGTTCAACAGACAATCAGTTAAGAACCCTGATATATATATATATATATATCATATATTTAGATTATCTCTATAATATAAATATAATAAAATTTAAGGTTTCTCAAATTGTAAATAATACAAATTATTAATAAGATTGATAATAAAAATGCAGTTTGGATAATAAAGTCAAGTCACCTTTATTTATATAGCGCTTTTAACAATACTGATTGTGTCAAAGCAACTGAACAGCATTAATTAGGAAAATAGTGTCAATAATGCAAAATGACAATAGTAAACACAAATTTTTCAGTTAAAGACAGTTCATCATTGAATTCAGTAATGTCATCATCCAGCTCAGTTTAAATAGTATCTTTGCAATCATGTCAACGATATCGCTGGAAATGAAGTGTCCCCAGCTAAGCAAGCCAGAGGCGACAATAAAAGAAAATACAATAAGTGATTGCAGTGAAACACATAGAGTTGTTCTTTCTTTTTCTATGACCCTTGACCCTTCATACTCTGTCCCCAGGTGCACCAATTCAGTAACAAGCAGACAGAGATGGCACTGCGAGTAGCATCACTGGACTATCTGGGTACTGTAGCAGCCAGATTGAGGAAAGATGCTGTCACCAGCAGGATGGACCAGAAAGCCATCAACCGCATCATCAGAGAGGTATGTGCACATGTATCTACATTTACACATGCATCTCATAAACACTCAATTTTAAATGTGTTTTTACCCAATGCTTTTTCTATGTGCGTTTAGAGCTCAGAGGGAGACGAGACTCAGCGGCTACAGAAAGCCTTACTGGGTTATATGGATGAAAATGCAGAAACAGACCCTGCCCTCACAGTGAGTCCAGCTTGGATGCTCTTCATGTCCCATGGTCTTTATGTAGAGTTGGGGTCAGCCAATGAGTTTTTCTCTGATCAAGTATCAAAATCTAAAGTGCATGTAAGGTTGCCTATGGTTAATGTAACACCTGGAAATAACAGTACCAGTCAAATGTTTAGACATCCAAGACTCTATATTTGTTTCTCATTATCCAAAAAACTTTTGCACTAAAGGTTTATGCTTAAAATTATTAGTAAAAGTTGGTGGAGAGAATCCTTTAAATTATATATAGGGGCTTTAAATGTACCTAGAGAATTTTGATTTTGTTTCACATTTCCGTTTGTGTTATTTTATAACTTTAATGACACTTAACTTTTAAAATAATATCCCATTAACTACAGAGAATAGTAATATTAAATGACAAGCTGTCTTCTGTTTGATACTATATGATATATATAATTAAATTATTATGCTAATTATTATGCTAATTAATATGATTTATAACAGTAATAATAATAGGCATGCACAAAATTAGTTTGTCATAGCAGATATCAGTAATAATTGTTGTTGTAATTTATTATTATTAATGATGCTTTTTAATAATAATAATAATTAATTTTTGAAAAATTCACAAAAGTAGCATGTTACAAATAGGAGATATCAGTAATAATAATACAAGTGATATTGTTATTAATGCTAATAACATATGGTAGTTAATTATGTAGATGATAATTTTTTATAATGAGACATGCACAACATTAGCGTGTTACTCATTGCAGATATTAACTAATTTGTCCTTTTTTTCTGCTCTTAAACCGTCATGTCAGAATTCCTCAATCTAATTTTGTATTGTAGTTTGCACGCAAATTTTACATCGCTCAGTGGTTCAGAGACTGCACTACGGAGTCTGAGAAGGCCATGAGGAATCAGAATCAAAAGGAGGATGACTCGGAGGGCACGCAGCACGCCAAAGAACTCCAGACCACCGGAGACATCATGCAGCGTGCAGAAACTCGCAAGAAATTCCTCCACACCGTCATTAAATCAACTCCCAATCAATTTACTACTCTCAGGTATTACCACACAAATATCTCTGCTTTAATGATGTAACATCCTCAGCCTCAGTCAAGACTGTTATAATGGGTATATTGTGCTATTAATGGCAAATAAATCTTTTGGCAGGATGAATTCAGACACTGTGGACTATGAGGATGCCTGCCTTATCGTACGCTACTTGGCCTCCACCAGACCCTTCTCTCAGAGCTTTGACATCTACCTGACACAGGTGAGAAGATTGGTCTGAAATGTACACACAATCAGTTTCCACCTGGTATTAAAGTGCCTAACAAATGCTTAATTTTCTTTTTTTTTTTTAGATTCTGAGAGTGTTAGGGGAGAGCGCCATAGCTGTCAGGACCAAAGCCATGAAGTGTCTGTCTGAGGTGGTGGCTGTTGACCCCAGTATACTGGCCAGGGTAAGAAATGCAGCTGCATTTAAACTGGCAGCACAACACTGTAGGTACTTCTGGCAGAGTTCATCGTTTAACTGGTATGTTTGTCTGTTATGTAGTCTGATATGCAGCGTGGTGTTCATGGCCGGTTGATGGATAACTCCACCAGTGTGAGGGAAGCAGCGGTCGAGCTGCTGGGACGGTTTGTGTTGAGTCGACCTCAGCTGACGGAGCAGTACTATGACATGCTTATCGAGAGGATACTGGTATGACTGCAATTCAAATCACTGTCTGAAGGTTTAAGGAGCAAAATGTAAAGCTTTGATCACTAACATATGGAGCAATATCTGTATATTTATGTAAATGTACACAAATGAAGGATGCATTAAATTGACATTTATAATCTTTAAAAATAATAATTAAATGGTTTTTTTTCTTTCGATTAAACAAAACAAATCCTGAAAAAATGTCAGCACAACTGTTTTTAAGATTGGTAATAAGAAATGTTTATTGGGCAGCAAATCACGCATATCCTATATTTCTGCGAGGTATCATGTGACCATGAAACTGAGATTTATTATGCTGAAATTACTTTGGCATCATAGGAATTAGGGCTGTGCGATATTGAAGAAAAATGCGAAAATATTGCTTAAAGTGTGTAAAATCAATTTAAATTATATTTTAAAATATTTAAATGAAAATTATATAACCAATTTGTTTTACATTCTTTCTTGGAAAAGAAAGAATGACTTTAATTTCTGAAAGTGACCAGCAGTGTTTTAGTATTACTTAAAAAGTAATGTCACAAATCAAAAAATGTCATTTTAACATCAGTGTGAACATAGTCAAAAAAAATTTATGACACTAATTTTATATCATTGTAACTTTGCTTTGCACACACTTTAATTACTACTTCATATACCACAGGAAAAACTATAGTCTGAGAAAGTTCAACATGATTAAAGGCAAGTGAACAGTAAAAAAAAGAAAGGAAAAGAAAGAAATGCACAATTTACAAGCATAGATAAAATAAAAAGTAGTATTCAGATACAGAAATGTAATAATAAATCATGTAAAATAAAACTGCATAGTGTTCACTGTATAAATAAAACATAGAATAATCTTTGTTAAAGCTGTGTTTTGTTGTTTGATTAACATTAGTGACATATTCAGCAGCAAGTATTTATAGCCGCTGTCCCTTTAAATCCGACTGCACAGATCCAGTATAATAATACACATCCGATTTATTTCTCAGCTGTTTACATTCATTTAAAACACAACCGACTGCGTTTACGAGAATGATCGTCGAGAATTGGGTACTATTGACTAATATTTTCTTTGTACGTGTCTGTTCAACAGAGATACTAAGAACGATCAACTCGTGTTGATCGCGCGGCGTCGGAAACACGTTTCCTCTGATGGTTTTTGTGTGTTTGTGTGTGTGTGTGCATTCTCGTGGTGCGGCAGACCTGAAGATACGCTGCGCGAGATGCGGCTTGTGCGCGTGCTTCAGGTGGGAGTCAGACAGCAAGACGAGACGGCAAAGAGTTGTTTTCTGCAACTTATTGCACTTAACTCTTTTTAACGTCAGGCAATTCTCTGCTATATGCGTTGAACTAAAACTTTGACCTTTTGCAACGTTTTGATTTAAGTAGCCTATTATTAAAATGATTCAGATATTGCACGCCCTTGCGATATGCATATTGCGATATTTACATTTGCGATATTTCGATAATTTTGATACATATCGTGCAGCCCTAAATAGGAATATATTACATTTTAAAATGTATTACAACAGAACATGAATATTTTAATTTGTAATAATATTTCACAAAATTGCTGTTTTTATTCGATCAGATAAATGTGAGCATTAGACACTTTTTTTGTTATGCATGCAGCTTTTATGACCTCATAACAATTTATAAATATAGGTCATGTTTGTCATTTTAAAAGCTAATTTGACGTATTGCAAGACCACTTAAAATGAACTTGTAAAGACAAAAATGTGAGTTAAAAATTGTGAAAGTTAATGGTGACCCTTTAAAGGCCCAAGATAATCACTTTCCCTGTAGACCAGTGGTCGCCAACCCATCGATCGTGGTCCCAGTAGATCCCGAAAATAACAGTAAAATAAGTACAAAAATGCTTTACATTTATGGGGTTATATTAATGTTTCACTGAAGGGAACTGTCTTGAGAAAAATTTTGATGGCAATGTAATTTTCTTCTCCGTATAAAGCGCAGCGCTGCTTTGTTTACAGCAGTAACCAAGGAAATGCTATATTGCGGTCGATTCATAAGCA
Organism: Sinocyclocheilus anophthalmus; assembly: GCA_018155175.1. NCBI lineage: Eukaryota > Metazoa > Chordata > Actinopteri > Cypriniformes > Cyprinidae > Sinocyclocheilus > Sinocyclocheilus anophthalmus. The sequence continues at coordinate 204,915 of JADLZN010003446.1, forward strand.
GTGTTGCCAAGTCTGCGGTTTTCCCGCGGAATTGGGCTACTTTAACACTGTTGCCACGGGTTGTTGTTCATGTCCGCGGGTTGAAGCGACCCCAATAACGTGATATTTAGCCCCTGGAATGTGAATTTTACTGAATATTCCCTGCCCGAAACGTGTATTTTACCCCCGGAATGCGACTTTTTTTTTTTAATTTTTTTACAGGGTACCCCCCCCAAACACTATTGGACTAGTTTATTGCAAAAACTGGCGACCCACCCTGTTCATAAGCCCCCACCCGCCTGTCAGAGAGTGCGTCTCATTAGACCCTGTTGTTTTTGTTTTGTGCAGGTGTCTTATGTAGCATAACTTCACTAATCTAAATTCAGACCATTCTGTTTTTGTTTTAAATCTTGAAATTAATCTAGATCATATCAAAAACAACTGCCCGTGCAGGTCGTGATTAAAATGCAGTGGTTGCCTTTCAAATGGCTAGATATTTTTGTTTAAAGCCAGTTTATTTGTTATAAAGCAAATAGCCAATAAATAAATTTGCTTAAAAATTAGTATCAGTATCATCCAATTTGCTATAGAAAGAAAAGAAAATCTGAATTCTGAATCCGCTATGATCGGCGCATCACTAATTAATTAAAATACTAAATAAAAGGCCTCAAATTGGTAGTACAATCTGGGCCGTCTTTTTCTATCATTTCTTCTATAGGTAGATCTTGTTTTTCATAAAGGCCGAGGTCAGGGATCTTGGGCCTAAAAAGGTTGGTGACCACTGATGTAGACCATTGGTCTCAAACTCAATTCCTGGAGAACCACAGCTCTGCACAGTTTAGCTCCAACCCTAATCAAACACACCTGATCCAGCTAATCGAGGTCTTCAGGATTATTAGAAACTTCCAAGCAGGTGTGATTTGGAGCTAAACTCTGCAGAGCTGTGGCCCTCCAGGAATTGAGTCTGAGACCACTGCTGTAAGAACCATTGATGTTCATTTTAGCCTAAAGTCTTCATGTTGAATATATAATTATATACAATTGACCTATCGGTAAGCCCCTCCCATCGAACGCAGATGAACCAATGGCAGTTGAGTATCAGTTGCATGGGGAATGGAACTCGGACAGTTTTCATCTGCTCAAGCAGAACATTAATGTCATCTTGTGCTTCAGCAAGGCATCTCTGGCTAAAACTAGCTAACGTTGAAGTTAGTGAGTCCATGCCATCTTACAAAATAGCGGACTGTCCTCACGTCATGTACAGTGTAGGTCAAAAACACATAAAAGAAGGTCTACATTAAACTGGTTAAATGTACATTAATTTAATCATACCCTGCGATACATGAACAGCGTTGATCCTGCATGTTGTCATCCGCGATCGTGACGACCGTAACATGAGACTTCTCCTGCTTTCTTTGTGATCTGTAAACCCTGAGTTACCCACCGTATTTATTTTAAAATCTTTTATTTATCCCTCCATGGCATATTTAATTCCCACTTGAATGGTGGTCCTTCTGTATCCAAAATTGTTCAAGAACATCTTGTGACAAGGTTTTCACACTGACAGCTGTCATTGTAAGACGGTGAGCAGCTCTGTTTGTTTGTCCGAGGGAGCAACATTAACTAAGGGGGGCAGGGCTTACCGATAGGTCAGTTGTGTTTTTTCCTGCTATTTTGATTATTGTACATGTAATCTGTGAGACGTGTAAAGTGATTTTATGTGCTTTCACTCCAGGACACCGGTATCAGCGTGAGGAAGAGGGTGATCAAGATTCTGAGAGACATCTGTTTAGAACAGCCCAACTTCAGTAAGATCACAGAGATGTGCGTGAAGATGATCCGCAGGGTCAATGACGAGGAGGGCATCAAGGTGCAACCACATTCTCTGTTATGATAGGTTTTTCCAGTTAGTGCCAAAAGTGCTAACAGTCTTTCTCTCCCTACAGAAACTGGTGAATGAAACATTCCAGAAGCTGTGGTTTACACCCACAGCCAGCCACGACAAAGAAACAATGAATAGTGGAAGATTCTGAACTCACTGATGTGGTCATCGCAACTGTTTAAATTGTATATATTTTATTATTATTTATTTATTATATATTATTATATATTATAGATATACACACATATGTAATGTGTGTGTGTGTGTGTGTGGTGTGTGTGTGACTGACCCCAGTTTGATTCTGCATTGTATATTTACTTAATTCTCTGATTGGGTGTTGTAGCTAGTAACCCTTAGAAGGCTTTTTCAGACCTTTTTGTCTTTTACTACCTAAAAACTAAGACCTACCCATTGTGCGTGCATTCTCTGCAGCACAGATGCATTGCAAGAATATAGAGAAAATTAATCTTCTCCCTGCAGGCATTTCTGCCATCAGCAGGGAGAATGCAATTGCTGCTTGCTTTGTTGGCATGGCATGAGTCTTGCTCTCCTGGGTCCTTTCATATGAAGGCATCCTAACCCGTGTACTTAAGGGAACTTGTGTATTGATTCTTGGTCGTACAGGAATACAGTGCTGTTGAATTTGTTTGACTGCACTAAGGCCTAAAATGCATATGACATTTGCAGATATTAACGGGGTCATATGATGCTTTTTTAAAGATCATTATTTTGTGTATTGGTGTAACATAATATGTTGACATGATTTAATGTTCAAAAAACACATACTTTTTCAAATACTGTACATTACTGTAAGTCCTCTATGCCCCGCCTCTCACAAACGCTTCGTTTTCTACAAAGCCCATCCTTCCGACAAAAAAAAGCGCATCTGCTCTAGTGGCCAGCTGACCCAGTGTATTGTGATTGGCCGAACACCGCAAGCGCTCGTTGTAAATGTAACGCCCCTTACCATAATCATAGCTTCATCTTTCAAAATAAATGTAAGACAGAGCCCGAAAGGGGAACAGAACAGAGTCGCGTGACAGACACAGTGTCGTGTTTGCAGTACACAAGCCATGGTTAAGACAGCTGACTCCACTGTGATGTGACCCCCCTCTCTCTCCTCTCTTCTCTCTCCCTCTCCTCCATTCTCTCTCTCTCTCTCTCCTCCTTTCTCTCTCTCCGCTCCCTCTCCATCAGCTTGCTCGCACGCACGCACACCCACACACGATGCGCAAAACTCTGCACTTGAACAGTCAATAGCAAATACTTAAAATAAAAACAAAACAGTATCGATTCATAGCGCCCATATTGTATAGCAAGTCGAAGTTACCTCTTATCTATGCACAGTCAGCTTGTAACACTCCAAAGAGAAAGGAAAACTTGAAATCGCATCATATGACCCCTTTAAGGAAAAATGCTAGGTTCACATGTTTCTCCTAAAATCGATGCTACAGCCAGTTATTCTGCTTTGAAATGTGGGTTCCTTGGCAGAATGTCTGTTTTTGTTTTGGTCTGTGTGACTCCGCCCACTGCCTGTTTACCCAATAGTATTTCGACACCATGGGTTGCCAGTTGCTGGAAAACAACGGCATATTGCAGCCATGAAAAGGTCAGAGATCGCAGATTCTACCCGACCTAAAAAGCCTCGGCATCAATCTAAAAAGCTCTAAGACCAGAGGCATATTAAAACAAGAATAAATCAACTCATCAACTTATAGTGTAAGAGTTGCCTTCCATTGTCAATTGTGCTCATTCCTCAATCTGGCAACCCGTGTGAGCTTTGCATCTGAGGAAGTGGGGCAGGAGAAACAACTCTCTCCAGTATTTTGAATTTAGATTGCAGTACCCATTTCAACCACTAGCCGTCAATATTACATAACTGCACCTTGAATAAAGCAACTTTCACACAAATCGATCAAATCAGACTGATTTGTGTCCATACCTAAAGATCTAGTGTGAAAAAGGCTTTTCTTTGAAATAGTGCATCGTCCCCTAGCTGAACTTATTCTTTACTGTACTGCAGGTCGCTGCCTGTAAGGACACTGGCTATGACTGGTTTGAGCAGCTCCTGCAGAATGTAAGTGTTTTCAAGTGAAATCAGTTTCCATCTGCCGGTCTCTAGTTTGGAGGATTGTAGAGCTGTAAGTGTTTTCTTTTTATTATAGCTTTTAAAGTCAGAGGAGGACTCATCCTATAAGCCAACCAGGAAGGCCTGTGTTCAGTTGGTGGACAATCTTGTGGAGTACATCCTCAAATACGAGGAGGCAATTGCAGGTACGCACACGCTACTAGAAATCTGATTTGTTTTAGAAAATCAGTTGATTAATCCTGTAAAGCCTGATGTATGAAATAATAGTCACAAATAAATCAAATTTTATTGAAATGGAGCAGTTTATTGAACCAAAATATTGACAAAAGCTAAATATTGAAACTATACAGCAAAATATTGAAAAAAAGTTAGCATATGCACTTTTTCTTGAGTATCATATTTATTTGATATATCAGGCCTTTATGTTTCATGTAGTGCTGTCAAAATTAGCTTGTTATCGCAGGCGATTAATTTTTACAGTTTAACAGCGGTAAAAATATTTAACACCGTTAACGCAGGGGCGGAGCTAGGGTTGGCCACCCCTGTCACAACTGCTGCCTCGGTCTCTTTTTTCTTGCAAAGAAGTGCATTTATTTAGACGCAGAATGTCTTTACGACCACATCAAACAGGAGTTTTTTCAGAAGCGCACCTCAGTGCAGGCGCTAGTCAAATGAGCATGGAAATGGTACAGGTGATGAGGTAGAACAACAGTGAACTGGGGTCAAATGAGATGTATGCAGTAAAAACAACTTTTTCTGTCGTGTCAGCTAGGGTTGTGACGGTGAGGAAATTTTCCCACCGGTTAATCGACGTGTGACAACACCGGTAATACCGTTATCACCGCGGGGGTGGGGCGTTCCCTCTTTTCCTCGCTTTCTTTCTCTTTTAAATAGCTTGTAAAAGTGGCGTGGGCGTTTTACTTTCACTTTCAAATAGCTGCAATTTGGTGTAAAGCAATTGTTCGTTTTTAGTTCGTTTGAATTTTCCCTCTTTTCCTCGCTTCGCTTTTATATAGCTTAAAAGCGCCGTGCGCATTTTACTTGTTATTTTACATTTTATTTTAACAATGTGGAACCAATTAAATAAGAAATGAATGTTTAAAAAAAACTTCCAGAATCACCTTATATAAACGGCAAAAGTCAACAGGCTTTACAAAATCCAAAATATTGCCAAACAGGCGCTTTTGTATTTGTTTCTAAACTAAATCATCCGCGATCGTCTTGTCTGCCTCACCTCACTCTTCTTGTCAGTCAGCTCGACTCACTCTCCTCACTGGAGAAAGGAAATCTGATCTGTGATGCCACTGTCGTTCAACTGCATTGAGGCGGCCGCTTTCCTTTTTAATTGTAGGTCCTGTCTTATGACTAAATTATTTTTATTCTATAAAAATCAAAACGACGGTGTGGGTCGGTGACGCAGTGGGCAAGTGACGTAACCGGTGTTTCGGCTTAACACCAGTAGCACCGTCTATCGCGGCAAGCCTAATGTCAGCCTTTATACTGTGGTCGTAGCATGTGCTCTTCAACTGCACGCACATCATTTCATATTAAAGCACAGATTAAACTACACGCCACGTCAACGTCACATCAGTGGCAGCTCTTAAAGTAATAGCAGCCAAATAACCTAATATCCCAGCTGCTGTGATATCTGTTAATCAAAGAAAAAAGAGGAAATCAGTAACTTTTGTAGCTTTAAGGATTCATCTATTTCATTTAGAATTTAGTGTTTGATAACTTTATTTAATTTCTGTATATTTCCTATTTGCTGAAGGGCACAGGTATGACATGTATTGGAAAGCACTTTGGTTCACCTTGAGTGTTGTAAAGGACTGTATAAATAAATGTTGATTGATTGATTGACATTTATTATAATGGGTTTAAGTTTCATTTAATGCAATTTTTGTAAATAAATAATAAATTATTGTATGATAGTTATTGAATTAATATAATGCATTAATTAATAAGTTTGTTCTTGCCAGTTTAAAAATGATGGGTTTTCCCAAAATGTATTAAGTTGTTGTTGTTATGCTGTCTGTGTGCAGAGCACAAGAGTGTGAACTCGACACGGTTAGTCGCATGCATCACCCACCTGTGAGTATCATGTTCAGATAAGATCGAGCGCAGCTATGTTCAGCATGCCATGACTATGCAGCCCTACCTCACCACCAAGTGCAGTGTAAGTTCAGACTTTCATTTTAACAGTAAACCTGCCATTTTTCAGCACTTTGTATTTGTAATAATACATTTCTATTAAATCAAAAATGTATAAAATGAACACACAGTTTCTGGAAAACAATCTCAACAAATAAATAAATACAACATTTAATAGGATACTGTAATTATTGTCATTGAATAATTATTAAATTGTTAAAGTTTCAAAAATTAAATTTATTGGACATGCTTTTTTTTTTTTTATTAAAATGTAATCAAAGCATTAAAATGGTTTAATTAAAATCCAGAAAAGTTAAGACTGAAAACACAGAAATTGGGAAAAATAAAAACTTTTTGCTGAACTTTTAATTAATTGTTGCTAAATTGTAAAAGTTTAATGGTTTTAATTAGGCTTTAATTATAAAAATTAAATTCAACCATTAAAACAGAAGCCAGAAAATTGAAACAAACAAAATAAAACGTAATCCAGAAAAATGAATGGAAATGTTTGGAATTTGGGGAAATAAAATAAAATGCATTTCATAGGGCCCCAAAAATGTAAGCTTTGTAAACCTTTAATAAATTGTTGTTAAATTATAGTTTCATATAATTGTAAGTTAAATGATTTCAATTAATTAGATATGCTTTTTGATTATGAAATGTTATTTAACCATTAAAATGAAATCCAGAAAGACTGAAACTTAAAATGGAACAATAATGGAATTTGTATAAATAAATAAAAATACTGATTTTTAGGGCTGTATGCTAAGCACCTGCCAGTGCAATATTTGAGGTCATTCTGCCATCTTGTGGCCATATACTGCTTATGTTTCAAGATGATATTGTGCCAAGGTATAAGATTGTTTTCATTGATGGTTTTTCTTTTCAGTTTTTATGCATAATGCATTTGTTTATTTACACAGTCTCAGAGTGACTTCATGGTGATTTGTAACATTGCGAAGATCCTGGAGCTTGTGGTTCCTCTGATGGATCACCCCAGTGAGAGCTTCCTGACCACCATTGAAGAAGACCTGATGAAGCTCATCTTAAAATATGGCATGACCGTAAGTGACCTGCTCTCACCCACTCTTATAAACAATTCACATATCTGAATTAACTTTTTATTTACTTAGCAGACAAAAATGATTCTAGTGTGGTTTATTGTGTATCTTTTTAAAATAATAGTTAAAATATTCATTTGTATGGTTCATTAATCTTAAATTAGATTAACTGACTGGTTGGTCATTTGTTGACATGTAGTTACAGATACACATTTGCATCCTATTTCTACACATCCCACTAAGTTCTTTCTCCTTTCGCACAGGTTGTCCAGTACTGTGTGAGCTGTTTGGGTGCGATAGTGAATAAAGTGACTCATAATTATAAGTTTGTATGGGCCTGTTTTAACCGTTATTATGGGGCTCTGACTAAGCTAAAGTTACAGCATCAGGAGGGTACGAACAGCATGGCACTGGCTGCCACCAAAGCAGCCCTGCTCAGATCTCTCTTCACTGTGGGAGCTCTCTGCAGACACTTTGACTTTGACTTCGAGCAGTTCAAGGGCACCACTAAGGTATCGCAACCTTTTTCCATTACGTAACCGTTATACAGTTATAGACCTGCATGTAGTTTACGTGCAGCTGTTAGTGGCATGTAGTTGCTTGCTCATTAACTTGAGCTCATTAGAGTTAACAAACACAAATTTCACTGAATCAAGTCTTTATGTATATTTATTTAGCTTTTTTAAACCCAAGATTGCTTGTTAAAAAAACATTTTTTAATTTATTTACAGATATTTTTTTAAATGCATTTTATCAAATATTTTTTATAATTGTGAGTTTTTTATTTTATTGATATTGTATGATTTTGTTTCATTCGGTATGTTTAACTAGGTGTTATTTAAACCTGAAATTTTTCACTGTTATTGACAGGTTGTGATAAAGGAGAAGGTTTTGGAATCATTACTGTACTTCACCAATCACGAAGATGAAGAAGTTAGATGCAAAGCCATCATTGGATTGGGTAAGATGATGCTTCTTTTGTTGTTGTCGTATTATACTTTAAATGTATCTATACTGTATATGTACACTACTTTTCAAAAGTTTGGGATCTGTAAGATTTGTAATATTTTTTTACAGAAGTTTCTTGTGGTCATCAAGGCTGTATTTATTTGATAAAAAATACAGAAAAAACCCTGTTATTTTGTGAAATGTTATTGCAGTTTAAAATAAGTTTTTTCTATTTTAATATACTTTAAAATATAATTTATTCCTGTGATTTCAAAGCTGAATTTTCAGCACCATTCCTCCAGTCTTCAGTGTCACATGATCCTTCAAGAAATCATTCTGATATGCTGATTTATCAATGTTGGAAATGGTTCTGCTGCTTCATGTTTTTTGGAACCTGTAATTCTTTTTTCAGGATTCTTTTATTAATAAAAAGTTAAAAAGAACAGCACTTATTCAAAATAGAAATCTTTTCTAAAAATATACACTAACGTTCAAAAGTTTGGAGTCAGTAAATTTTTTTTTCTTTTTTTTTGAAAGTAATAATGAATACTTTTATTCAACAAGGATGTGTTACAGGATAAAATGATAGTAAAGACCTCATATTTGTTAGCAAAGATTTATATTGCTAGAAAAGATTTCTTTTTAACGTTTTATTCATCAAATAATCCTGAAAAAAGTATCACAGGGTCCAAAAAAATTTTACTAATATGGTGGATATTAGTTTTTTTCTGTATTTCTGACAAATAAATACAGCCTTGATGCATCTCAAGAGACTCCATTAAAATCTTACTGTCCCAAACTTTTGAACGGCGTGTTAATTATAGTGATATACTAGTTATATTATTTATATTAGTATCGTAAATGCATTATGTGAATGACTTTTATTTTATATTCATTCTCAGTTTTAAATTCAGTTCTTTTCACGTCTTTTAAATTTTTAGTACTTTTGTTATGTGCTTTTGTCCTTTTGTTAGTATTTTTATTATTTTAATTCAAATTGATTGCTATTTTAGTTTAAGTTATTTTAGTACTTTAAAGTACTACAATTTATTTTGGGTAATTGGCAAGGCAACATTTAAAAAAAAAAATGTATTATTATTTCAGTGTTAAGTTATTAAAAACAATGTTCCATAATTTATTTATTTTTTAGTTACAATTACATAGTTTAGTTACATATTGTAGTTTACAATAACAATACTTAAGAGTAGAACTGGGTAATTATGCATATGCCACCATAGCAATATTTTAATTGGTGGATAATAGTAAAATAAATTGCTGGATAAAAAAAACACAATCATTGTCTTTCTAATGTCCTGCAGGCTTCCTGTTCATCATGCACCCGAGTCAGATGTTCATTCCAGAGGTGAAGTCTCTGTATAACGGGCTCCTGTCTGATAAGCGGTGCTCCATCACGCTGAAGATCCAGGTGTTGAAAAACCTCCAGATGTATCTACAGGAGGAGGACTCTCGCATGCAGGTGGCCGACAGAGAGTGTGAGTGACCATGATTGTTGTTCACTCAACAGCTTTAAAATTGCTAGTATGATTTTGAGATTAACAGCATTCACTACACAAACAAAAGACTGTCAAACTCCATAGGGCTCTATTAACTCTATACAACCCTTAAAGAAAGCTTGTTGTGTTTTTATCTATTCAGGGCAGAAAATGTCAAAGCAGGAGGATCTGAAAGAGATGGGTGACATCTCCTCTGGTATGAGCAGTTCTATCATGCAGCTGTATTTGAAGCAGGTGCTGGAGTCTTTCTTCCACACGCAGTCCAGTGTACGACACTTTGCCCTCAATGTCATCGCTCTGACCCTCAGCCAGGGACTCATACACCCCGTACAGGTACACACACCAGTATACAACGACTCTGACATTATAAACCCAGCATCAAAGTCATCACTGGTCCTGCACGAAATCATAAACTTCTGCACATCTTGACCCTTTGCATGTTGTTTTGTTTGTCCTTGTTATAGTTATAGTGTTATAGTGATTCCCAGGAAACACACTTATGAATAAAAAGTTTAGGTGCAAATGCAAAATAAATAATTTTTATTAAAGAAAGTTAGTTTTTTTTTGTTTATTTAAACAAAAAGGAAGTAAAACGGTAATATTGTGAAATATTATTGGTAATTAAAATATTTTTTTATTTGAATATACTTTACACATGTAATTTATTCCTGTGATGCAGTGCTGAATTTACAGCATAATTACTCCAGTCTTCAGTGTTGCATGATCCATCAGAAATCATTCTAATATGCTGATTTGCTCAAGAAATATTTCTGATTATCATCTGTTGAAAACAGTTGTGCTGCTTAATATTTTGCTCTAAACCAAATAGAAAGTTCAAAAGAACGGCATTTATTTGAAATAGAAATCTTTTGTAACACTTTAAATGTCTTTACTGTTATTTTTTGGTCAATTTAATGTTCCCTTGCAGAATGAAACCGTTTATACTGACTAAAGACTTTACATAAATGTTCTTGCATAAATGCTTTTGACTAATTTAGTAATGCTTTCAGCTACAGTTAAGAGTGCTTTATTCCAGTTAGATTTAATTCCATTCCACACTTTTATATTTCATACAGTCCACACAGAAAATGTAAAAATAAATAAATAAACAAGGTCGGTTGTGGCCCTACTCTTCACTGTCACAGCCTTGGCTGCAGAACTTGCACACTAACACAGACTTGTCACTTTCCTTCCTCCTTCCAATCACAGTGTGTGCCATATCTGATTGCTATGGGGACGGACCCAGAGCCCACCATGAGGAACAAAGCAGACCAGCAGCTGGTGGAGATTGATAAGAAATACACTGGATTCATCCATGTGAGCACCAATCCACACACCATGCCATATGCATCTCATGCAGTGTCATAATTTTGTTCATAAATTGGATAATTCTGGTTCACCATTCCTACTGGTCAAATAGACTGAAGCCGTGAGAGTAAGAGTGTAAAGTGGGAAACCACATTATGCCATGAAACATCCAGGTTAAACCAACCTGAACGCTAATGAACTAGAATGATCCAGTTTATGTATGCATGTATTGATTAATTTACATTGATTTATATATTCATATATATGTATAATATATGTATGTATATTATATATATTCAGTGTGTGTGTTAGGATTATTTTAAGGTGTTGGTTTAGGATTAGGGTTCAGTTTAGGGCTACCATGCTGTAATTAAATCATAATAATATTGTTATTATAATAATAAGTACTGGTAACGTTACAAGCACACCTTAAAATAGTGTTACTATATATATATATATAAAAATATCAACATTAAACTGCCAAGATGATAACCTTGATTAAATTTTTTGTTTGACTAGCAGGTGATAAAATTGCATTGTTATAACTGGATTGTTGTACGTAAATTACTTATTGCATTGTTTAATTTACTATTAAATTATGCAACTTAAATTACTCTACAGATGAAGGCTGTAGCAGGGATGAAGATGTCGTACCAAGTGCAGCAGGCCATCATGGGATCAGCAGAACCTGTGATCCGTGGTTTCCGTCAGGACGAGTCCAATTCTGCTCAATGTTCCCACCTCTACAGCATGGTCCGTGCAAACAGACAACACCGGAGAGCGTTCCTCATCTCACTGCTCAATCTCTTCGACGACAGCTCGGTTAGCGCTCTTTGTGTGTCTGACTCTTCCTGTCGTTGGCTCTTTGTTGTGATGTTGAGACTGACCTTTTCCATCTGTCTGTCTCTCTGTGTCCGAGCAGAAGATTGAGGTGAACATGCTGCTGTTCATCGCTGATAATCTGGCCTACTTCCCCTATCAGTCTCAGGAGGAGCCGCTGTTCATCATGCATCATATAGACATCACACTGTCTGTGTCAGGCAGCAACCTGCTGCAGACATTTAAAGAGGTAAGCGTGCTCAAGTGCTTGTGTCTGACCTTAACAGTTTGAGTAGCACATTTCAGCACTGATTGTTTTGGGAGCCTGTCACTATGTAATCCAGCCTTGCGAAGCAGCTGTGGATTGAAGGATTAAGCAATGCAAACTCACAGCCTCTGTGTGAACGTAACAAAGTGCTGTTGATCATTTGCAATGGGAAGAGGATGTTTACATAGTCCTATAGGCACAGCACCAAAAATGGGCCATTTAATTTTAAATGTCAAAAAGATGGTGGAAAATTGTCTTGAAAATATGTGTATTTAATGAACAAAAATAAAATGTATTATTTCCTCTTATAATCATGGGACATGTTTTCCCCCCTTTATTCATATGGATTTCTGTATTTTCCAACCTAAAGCATGACCCATATGAATTGCGTAAATCAGATTTTTAAGAATGAAGCACAGCACTGTATTCATTTACGTACAAGCAGCTCGTGTTTTCAGTGTCTCAGAGTGACACGTCATGTGCATAACGTGCATAATAAATTTTAGTTAATAATATTGTCACATTGAAAGAGTGGCGTGTGTTGCGACGATCAAGGAATTCTAACTTTGAAAAAATGCCTTAAAAATATCTATATTGAGTACTGACACAACATTTAGGGAATACAATTTTAGATTTTTTTTATTGAAAGATAAATATAACAGATATAGATAAATAGATTATTATTATTCCTATTTTACCTGGAATAGGGTGGTGTGAGCATTGAATACATTTTTTGGTTCTGTAAAATTAAATAATTACCATTTAATAAGTTTTTATGTTTGTTTTTCAGTACAATTTTAATAACATTTTAATAATTTTACTATCTTCATGGTAGATTTGTTATCATTAAATACTAAAAATAACATTAATCATAACATTATTAATTATTTAAAAAGTCCTATTTAATTATTTTTTTTGTATTTAGAAATGAAAAGGTTTTTTGTTTGCACCAAAAACATAATTTTGATTTTAAAACTACAAATTGTCTAACCTTACAAGTAATAACACTTGTAAGAATTACTACTGTACCTTTAAATTGATATGTATATGTAGATTTATGTATATGTACCCCTCTTATGTAACTGGTCATGTTAATGCACTGATGGTTGTGACCGTAATTCCACTATGACTTCTAAACGAGCCATCGTTGTACCCAGTCTCTCGTTAAGGTTCCGGGCAGGAAGAGCAGGAAAAAGAGACGACGACGGCGGCGGCGGCACCAACACCACCACCAACCGCAGCATCAACCGCAGCATCAACCGCAGCATCAACAGCAGCATCAACAGCAGCAGAACGGTTCAGAGGAGGAGAGGGGAGAGCAGAACGAGGAAAGAGAAAGGAACAGTGGAGATGAAGAGTATGACGATGATGATTATGAAGAGGATGAAGAGGGGCAGCGGGTGAGGAAGCCCAAGCCCACCGAGGGCGCCAGGCAGTCAGAGTCAGATTCGGATTCTGACCTCGAGGATGCTGATGCTGTTATGGAGCGTCTTCCTGACGACACAACATCTCTCCTGGACTTTGCTAGGGCATCTCAAGGCATACTGTTACTGCTGGTGCTCAAACAACACCTCAAGAACCTCTACGGCTTCTCGGACAGGTAACAAACACCCATCATGCATCTCCGCAACCCTGAAATGATTGCTGTTTTGTTTAGGTTTTATATTTACTCTATTTATTCTGCTCTATTCCAATGCAGCAAAATTCAGAAGTACTCTCCTACGGAGTCGGCGAAGGTGTACGATAAAGCCGTCAACAGGAAGTCGTCGGTTTACTTCAGTCCACGGCAGACCATCGACTTCCTCCAGAATGATGAGGTTCATGATGAGATGACCTATGAGCTGAAGAGGAAGATCGTCAAACAGTACCTCGATGTGAGCTTATTTTTACTTCTTTTTTTCTTCTTCTTCAGAAAATAAGAAAGTGTTAGGGATGTTATGAATTATTATATTAATATTGTTAGTAATATTATCTAACAGTTTTAATAGTAATTCTAAGAATATTTGCCAGTAATGATAAGGGAGGCCGCAGAATGACTTAAATTTTTTTTTAATTATTGTTACTATTAACTAGTCGATAATAATAATCTAGTTGTTGTTGTTATATTACCTTTAATCGAGCAATTAAAATGCTAAAAACAAAATCAAGATGAATTAGTTTTTCTTGGTTTTCCTCTGAATAACAATTGCTTTTATTGAAGAACATAGTTTTGAAACTTCTGGAATCACAAAAAAGTTGTAGAGTGTTCTATATTATGTGTGTATTTTGTTAATAACAGCATTGTTTTTACGTTTCTACTAATAATCATAATAATATTTGCCAATATTGATAATTGTCTTGCCAAACTACCAAGAAGGCCGCATAATGCACATATACTGTAATACATCGGCAAATTAAAAAATATATAACATATATTTTAGCGCATAATGAATCATGGTTAATTTAGTATATATCAGCATTCCAGTTTCTGTTAATAAAAATGTTTGAAAACATGCAGCTTTGTCATAATTACAGCAGAAATGCTTGAGGAAATGTTGTGCTGGAGAATGGGGGACCTTTGAGTCAAAATCAGAATCGCTCAGAATTGCTGATTTATACTGTTTGATTCTCAGTTTAAGTTGCTGATGGAGCACCTGGACCCTGACGAAGAGGATGAGGAGGGAGAGACGAGTGCAAACGTGAGGAATAAAGCCATCACCGCACTGCTGGGGGGAGCAGCCACAAGCCCCCGAAACCACCACACTGTTGACTCCGAGTATGAGGACAGTGATGGAGAGGAGAGGACCCCAGGGGTGAGAGAACGCAAAACAATACAACACAGCCAGACTTCTGACTGTAAACCTAGAGGGGTGTGCCATATGTGTAGTCTAGTGTAATATCAGAAATGATATTAGCTGACTTTGCCGACATTATCAAGTATGTCACTCACTTCTCAAAAAACAAGCAAACAAAACACACCTTGAAGAGTGCATGCTCTCAATGCATCATGTAGCATAGTTGCATGCAGACTCCAAAATACAGTATATGGTAGCAAAAATACCCCGTAAGAGTTTCACACAAGCAAACATACTGTTTTTCCCAAATATCTGCACGATTGCAACTGTGACCTGATTTTATACAACAGTTCAGTAAACAAGAAGTTAATATTGTGAGTTAAATTTTTAGACAAAGTATTGTCGGTTTATGCTTTTTCACCAATGAAACTTTCCAATTTTCATAGTAGAGGTCCACCGATTGATCGGCCGATTTTTGGCATTTTTTAATTAATCGGCATCGGCCGATTGTGCTGCAAATTAGGCTGATTTATAGGCAGGCACATCTGCGGGCAGCTAAGCGTTGTTGCGGAACACCGGAGAATCTCTCTCTGGCTGCGTGAGAGACGGAGCAACTCACACTCTGCAGCCGCTTCTTGTTCACGCACAGCTTCAGCTAATGATGGGAGGGTAAAACAGACCGTTTCGAAAGCGTAATTACGTTTTACCCTACTAGAATAGATGCCGGAAAGTTATCATATTCATAATTGCAACAAGTCATTTGCATGTGAAAGTAGAAACACATGCAATTCAGACGAAACTTCTGGGCTGATTATAACGTGCACATTAACTTTCCTCATGAAATGTGTGTGTGTGTCCGACAATAGCCTTCACGATGTCATCGCTCGTGGCCAGTGGACTCTTAAGCAGTTTTGAGCAGCAGGCGGTGTAATATGTGTGAACTCTTCTTTTTTTGTTATCACTTGGCCATTTGATTATAGTAGTGTCCAGTGTTTCCCATACATTGAGTTATTACTTCGTTGAATAAACTGATCACTGCACGTTTCAAAATTAAAATGCAGCGCTGGTGTTTTTTATATGAATGTATGTATCTTTGAAAAGAACCGACCGTCTCCAGAAAAGCTTTGATGTCACTTTAATTTAGTCTTTCCTGTGATGCCTGATAAAGAAGCGTTTGTGAGCACAGTGCTTATTTAATTACAGCCGTTACCAGGGAAACCGCTATATCTCCGCTAGAAGGTGCTTAAGTTTTGACCATGTATTATTACTGCTGAATTAGGCTACTACTAACTATTGACTAAAGTCTTGTCCCTGCAATAATCATTTACTCAAACGCACTTTTATGAGATGAAGAAAAAAAAAATAAAAAATCGGTCAAACATATCGGGCAAAAAAAATTGGCATCATATATCGGCATCGGCCAGTGGAAATCTCATATCGGTCGACCTCTATTTCGTAATTCCAAACAAAGCTTTCTCCAAGCAGCAGCAGGAAAAAAAAAAACCACACTTGGCTACATTATGTACCGTGGTTACACAAAAATCCAATAGAAATACGAGATCAAAATCTCATTTTTTTTGTTCAATGTCACATTGTTTAACATACCCTCCAATCCTCGTTCAGCTTTTATTTGTGTACAACTGAAAAAAACGTTAACATAAATTATGTATTGTGTTCCATTCGATTTGTTCTTTGCATGGTCTTAAAAAGTCTTAAATCTTTACCTTCAGTTAACCTGCAGAAACCCTGTATAATAAATAGATCTAATAAGGGTGTAATAAGGGCACATTCAAATAAATGCCCCAACATTTCACAACAATGTCTACTCAGTCTGCAACGTAGAGACTGTCGGCTAAAAGTTTCACGTGTCTCTCCTCGCAGGCGCTCATGGCGGGAGCCGCGGCAGACTCGGCGGACCTGCTGTTGACGAACATGAACGAGTCCGTCAGCGTGCTGGACATCATCGCCATCCACTGTCCCAAATACCGAGACCGGCCGCAGATCGCACGTGTGATCCAGAGGAACAGCGACGGTTACAGCATCCACTGGATGGCGGGCTCATACTCCAGCTCCTGGACCGAGGCCAAGCGGCGCGACGGACGCAAGCTGGTGCCTTGGCTGGACACCATCAGAGAGACTGACATCATCTACAAAAAAATCACACTCACCAGTGGCAACAAGCTCAACCACAAAGTGGCGCAGACTCTACGGTCACTCTACGCTGCCAAGGACAGGAACTCCAGCTAATAATACGTAAACGCACGCACACACATACCTCCCATCTCGGATCCTCTCAGCCTAATGCAACACACACACACACACACACTCACTCACTGTCTCTCCGTATACCAACATGCCTATCGGCCAAACATCCCCTGGGTCAGCCAAACACAAGCGGTTATTCTACACTACAAGCTCTTTCACTCTCTGATGCACTCTGGGTCTGGCGGTGACGTTTGGCCCTCTGCACCAGAGTGCATCGTCATATCACAGGAATAAAATGTTTGGAGAAACATTGTATGGGTGCTCCTTCGCTGTTGTGCAGCAGATTTCTGGTTGTTTGATTTCTACTCCCAGTGTATCATAGTTTAACATAAAAATATTGTTTATATCTATAAAAGAAACTTAAATATATACTGAATGTTGAAAGAACACATAGTTTGTTGATGTTTTTACTTTATTTTTTTCTATTTTCCTTTCGGATTTCTTAGCGTCAAGCGGCTTTCTATAGCTTAGCTCCTTCTTAACTGGCTGATGATGATGATTCTCTCTGTTGAGCGGTTTGTCCATTTTGTACGATAGCACCGTGTGGCTGTAATTTATTGTGTATAGCATGCAGTGTCTGTGAGGAGGGCTGTGTCGAAGGAGATTTGCGATTACAGGTTGCCCTGCTCAGCGTAAAGGGACCCACATGCCTCTGATGGAACAAATACTGCAATAAATTTTCTACTTCTCTTACTTGCTAGAGTGTCTTTTTGTTTATTGCGTTATTTGCCGTGCACGCTTCCTTTATTGACCGGTAGTGAAGAGAGGACAAAAAATTACGCTGAGAAATGCGTCCAGGGTAAAGGTGCCCCAAGTCATTTTTTCTAGTATAAGAAATTTATATAAACTCGCACTTTATTTTAATGTGTCCTTGTTACAGAAATATTAGGTTTACACTGAGAAAAAAAACAAATATATATATATGAATTTAGAGTAGCATACTATTTCTATCATATCTTTGCATGGTGGAAATAGTAAGAATACTACAAAAGTATGCTTTTCAGCCTTTGTGTTTATTTCCAACTGTACCAGACTCTTAGGTTTGAATTAAACATGCATTTAATATAGTGTCATGTGACAGTACTGTAGCATACTAGTTTAAAAAGTTTGTTGTATACCTAGTGTGTCACTCACTTTGAGTAAACAATTAAAGAGTGCTAGGCACTATAAGGTGTATATACTGTATAGTATTTAGTTACTTAATATTGTCAGTATGTAGTTCATATTCTATAAACAGTATGCATATTGTCTGTATGGTCAAAATACTGCAAAGTGTTCAGTGTATAAGCACACTGTGCTACGTACTGTATCCCACAATGCAATGTGCTCACCCTGCCATTTAGCGGTGTAATGAACTGGAAGTATCAGCAATATCTCTTTATTAACTTATTTGTACTTCCAAAAGTTAAAACATGTTACCTTAAGTTTTTTTCTGAGATGACAACTGGATGTCAATCACTCATTTAAACACGCATCATGGTGCTATCATGCAAGTATCTATTCAGATTTAAGACTTTTTAAATTAAATTTTTTTTTTTTTTACTAAAACATGATTTTGCACTGAGTTTTGTACATGTTTTTTTGTGAGGAAAGAGGCTCCTCTGTTTCCACTGGAACCGGAAGTACCAGAAACGTGAGTTTTCCATGTGAATTGTCTTTTTCTTTGGATTGATGAATTCACATGACGTTCTGCTGTTTAATGGGTTCATTTGCACCATTTATAGGACGCTGTTCTTGCCAAAAGCAATTTCTAAACCTATGAAATATTTTGGCGCAGAGCATAAGTTGAGAATTTCCATGAATTTTCTAGGATTGTGTTAATGTCCACAAGTTTTTCTGTTTACTGTTAACAGTGAACTGATAAAATGCCTCAAACACAGCAATTAAATCATGTTCAAAATGCATAAATGCTACTTTTTAGGAGTCTTTGGAAGAAAAAAAAATGAGAAAAATTTCAACATGAGATGTACTGCTCTGTTAACGAGCTGTTAAATGTTAATCTTGCTTCTAAAATTGAAAAACTATGGATACATATACACTGAACAAAATTATAAACGCAACACTTTTGTTTTTGCCCCCATTTTTCATGAGCTGAACTCAAAGATCTAAGACTTTTGATGTACACAAAAGGCCTATTTCTCTCAAATATTGTTCACAAATCTGTGTTAGTGAGCACTTCTCCTTTGCCGAGATAATCCATCCACCTCACAGGTGTGGCATATCAAGATGCTGATTAGACAGCATGATTATTGCACAGGTGTGCCTTAGGGCTGGCCACAATAAAAGGCCACTCTAAAATGTGCAGTTTTACTGTATTGGGGGGTCCGAAAACCAGTCAGTATCTGGTGTGACCACCATTTGCCTCACGCAGTGCAACACATCTCCTTCGCATAGAGTTGATCAGGTTGTTGATTGTGGCCTGTGGTATGTTGGTCCACTCCTCTTCAATGGCTGTGTGAAGTTACTGGATATTGGCAGGAACTGGAACACGCTGTCGTATACGCCGATCCAGAGCATCCCAAACATGCTCAATGGGTGACATGTCCGGTGAGTATGCTGGCCATGCAAGAACTGGGATGTTTTCAGCTTCCAGGAATTGTGTACAGATCCTTGCAACATGGGGCCTTGCATTATCATGCTGCAACATGAGGTGATGGTCGTGGATGAATGGCACAACAATGGGCCTCAGGATCTCGTTTCGGTATCTCTGTGCATTCAAAATGCCTCAATAAAATGCACCTGTGTTCGTTGTCCATAACATACGCCTGCCCATACCATAACCCCACCGCCACCATGGGCCACTCGATCCACAATGCTGACATCAGCAAACCGCTCACCCACACGACGCCATACACGCTGTCTGCCATCTGCCCTGTACAGTGAAAACCGGGATTCATCCGTGAAGAGAACACCTCTCCCAAGTGCCAGACGCCATCGAATGTGAGAATTTGCCCATTCAAGTCGGTTACGACGTCGAACTGCAGTCATGTCGAGACCCCGATGAGGATGACGAGTATGCAGATGAGCTTCCCTGTGATGGTTTCTGACTGTTTGTGCAGAAATTCTTTGGTTTTGCAAACCGATTGTTGCAGCAGCTGTTTGGGTGGTTGGTCTCAGACGATCTTGGAGGTGAAGTTGATGGATGTGGAGGTCCTTGGCTGGTGTGGTTACACGTGGTCTGCATTTGTGAGGCCGGTTGGATGTACTGCCAAATTCTCTGAAACGCCTTTGGAGACGGCTTATGGTAGAGAAATGAACATTCAATTCACGGGCAACAGCTCTGGTGGACATTCCTGCAGTCAGCATGCCAATTGCATGCTCCTTCAATACTTGCGACATCTGTGGCATTTTGCTGTGTGATAAAACTGCACATTTTAGAGTGGCCTTTTATTGTGGCCAGCCTAAGGCACACCTGTGCAAAAATCATGCTATCTAATCAGCATATTGATATGCCACACCTGTAAGGTGGATGGATTATCTCGGCAAAGGATAAAGTGCACTAACACTGATTTAGACAGATTTGTGAACAATATTTGAGAGAAATAGGCCTTTTGTGTACATAGAAAAAGTCTTAGATCTTTTGAGTTCAGCTCATGAAAAATTGGGGCAAAAACAAGTGTTGCGTTTATAATTTTTCATTGAATAAAGGCATACATATAAATGGTATATGTTCATGTTTAAATAACTACCCTCATGAAGATCATTGTCCAAGTTGATGTATAAGAATATATCTGGTACATTAAGTTCTTTCTGTGTAGAACATCACGTTACTTTACCTGTGAGCTGGTGCACAGGTGCTGGAAACCGGACAACAGGTGCTTGCTCAATGGAAATGTTTTTCCTGTACGTCATTCTGGGAGAACAATGTATGTTATGACTGGCTGAAGCCTTCATCTCGCAACGTGATTTCAACCGATGAAAGACAGAATATAGTCCACAGTTCTTCATGAGAAATGTAGATCAATGTAAGTTATGTGTGCAGTCAGAATGCATTAAAACATTAGATTCGCCTCACATCAATTACAAATAATCTAAAATCCTAAAATGTATTTAATCGATTGTTCTATCCTGTCAAACAAACTATTACAATTTCTAAAATGGTATCGTCTGATACGATTCATACTTTCGGTTTTTATTTTTATACTTTAAGTTTTAGTCATTTTTACATTTTTGTAATTTTTGAATGTCTATATAGGTTTTTATGAATTTGTATTTCAGTTTTGGTTATTTTAGTATAAAAACATCACAAGTAATCCACGCCACTCAAATCCATCATAACACATTTTAGCTTTAAACAGTCGCTTTTGGCCAAAATACAAGTCCATAATAAGATTATTAATTAATGGATGGGTTGTGATGTTTTTATCAGCTGTTTGGACTCTCATTCTGATGGCACCCATTCACTGCAGAGCATCCATTGGTGAGCAAGTGATGTTCTTTTGTTCCCATGAAGAAACAAACTCCTCTTGAATGAGTACATTTAACCAAATTCAATTTTTGGGTGAACTATTCCATTAAAATATAGTAAACCTATGCAGCAGCAGATTTCTCAGCAGACCCTCTACGTTTGTCTCTATATACATTAAACAGACACAAAGAGATGTATTATTACTGCTCATGATGGCACGTCTTCTGTTAACACACAATGCACTGTAATGAGGCGCTTCATCACTTGAGCTGAACGCTGTGGACGTTCTTTCAGATATTGACTTGAAATGCTGCTCTATAATTACAGATAAAGAAGAAGAGGCTGGAGCGTCGAGTCGAGCTACAAGCTGAACAGAAAGACCGGCTGTGAAGTAGGAAAAGGTAAGAGACCTTTTCACCCAGGCAGTGAAATGATGAAGTCTTGTGATGTTAAAAAAGATTTCTATTTCAAGAAATCCAATAAATGGTCTGCTTCAGTTATTTTTATATCTCCGTGGAACTGGATTTTTACATCCAGAACCCAACATTTAGGCTCTATATTCAGACTTCTCTCCTTCTCTCTGTCTAGTACTCACATTACAGATTTACAACAGCTAATGACTAATTACTGATGTAACCGTTGACCTGGGTCTTTGTTCGTCATGTTGAGGTAACAGCATTAACAAGGTTGTTCCTTGTGGGTTCAGTGTATTAACTGGTGTCCTGTGTGGTGTGTGATGACAGGTGTGTGCGGCGGCCGAAACGTGAACTCTGAATTAGAGATCAGATCTCCACCACACTCCATATCTCCAGTTTCATTCTCTTTTCTTTTCCATTTATACATCTCTTTTCCACAAACCCAAGCTCTTTATTGTGTTTCCAACCATTACATACAAGTTATAAACTCACTGCACATGTTACAGTCTCTTTAACAGATTTTTAAGCCATAACTGTGATGTTTGATGACATACATGTCAACTAAATGGTGTGATGTTGTTTTGACAAAGTCAGCATGAAATGGCATTCTCTCATTTTACTTCCATAATGTGGTATAATTTCCAGGTTTCAGCTAGATGTGGGTTTTTCCGGAAGATTTTTGATCAGGATCTGGAGGCTGAAAATCAAGTAATAAATGGTAATGCTTGTATTTCACTGCTGTTATTTGGTATTATTTCTTTAAGTTATTACATTAACTGCCTTTCAATTATTTAAACTACTGCCAAGATTTTAGTAAGACTATTAGCTATTTAGCTATGAGTTGTTTTTCTGATGTTCTGATGAAATGTTCATAGGAAGACTACACTCTAAAAAATGCTGGGTTAAATACAACCCAGTGCTGGGTAAAATAGGGACAACCCCAGCAATCGGGCTGTTTTGACCCAGCGGTTGGGTTAAATGTTTAACCCAACCTTCTGGGTAGTAACCCAACCGCTAGGTCAAAACAACCCAGTTGCTAGGTTTGTCCCTATTTTACCCAGCACTGGGTTGCATTTAACCCAGCATTGTTTAGAGTGTAGGATTAACAGGGTCAGTTTTGATTTCATGTAGACTTAAACACTGATTACAAATATACAAATACCAAAGCATCTGTTTAGGTTAACAAAATAGAATGATATAAATTATATAAAAATAACATTCACTAAATTTGGGTTCGCTAACATTTTCCTTGCTGTACAAAACTGACAAATACAATGCTGAGAGGTAAACGTTAACTGGATAACCAGCTTTGTCAATAATACAGTACATTTTAGAGCACCACAGCAGTAAAACAAATCAGTTCAATTAGTGACTCATAAATACCTAAAGTTTGGCATTTTGGGGAAGTTACCATTTGCTCATTGCCATTCAAAATCCATGTGACAGTTTTTTCTGTAGAGCAGAAAAGTCAATAAGATGAATTAGATAAGATATAGATCAATTAATATTATAAAGGCAACCCAGGCTCATTAGAAATGCATGATGCATACATTTCCCTGCAGTTTCCAGGTGAAATGAATACTAGAGGCTGTAAAAATGCCAACAACTTTTGCTCCTTTTCTCACAAATTATGATTATAGGAGAAGATTATCGATAAATAAAGGCTTCATTTTTCAAGTGGTTCCTTGCGCAATACTGTCATGCCCTCAAAACACTTTTACATACATTTTAACATCTCGCATGTTCTTCTCAATATGACTTTTCTGATAAAGTAAACTTGCTCGGTAGCTCACCCGGTACAGCATTGCGAAAACCATATCGGCAATGGAGAAAAATGATACAGCTTATATCGCCTCCTGTGGACGTGTCATCTGACAAAGTCAGCTAAATGTACCCAGAGCTACTTATTTCGGGTTTTGCAGAAATGTAGGCAGACGTATTTCCAGTGAGCCTGAGTTGCAACAAGGCCAGGTATGAGTAGCAATATTTTCTTTTCTGGTTAATGAGATTTGAAGTTGCGATAAAACTTAAGTAGCAACAGATCTTTTCTTCTTTAATCTGATGTACATCAGAATGGAACAAATTATCGAAAAAGAAAAAAGTAGGGCGGGGACTTGATTCTGTCTTTCGGTTGCTGATTGGATGTTGGGATATGGGCGTGGCATTCAAAAGTGGAGACAGATGAAAGGAGCTTGAAGGGGCGGGGTTTAAGCGGACTAAATGATTGGAGGATTCCTGCATACATCAGGAATGATACTGGAAGATTCAGTTAAGACGTTTTGATTAAATGTTAGGTGAAAAATAATAAAAAAATGCACAAATTAATTAATGAGATCTATAATATGCATTTAGAAAATAGGGTGAATTATCTTTTCATGGTGGCTTCAAGTAGTACAACAGATAGGAAGATTTTCACTTATTAAAGACATGTTGGTCTGTTCATCATGAAAAGCTTCAGAAGTCTTGAAATATAGTGCATGCATCTTTTGGAATAGATTTTTTAAATGTGCTGACATTATGGAAAAAGAGCAGCATGAACATTCTGCAAAACATCTTTTAGGATGCCATACGGGATTGAAACAATGTAGAAGTGAGTAAATTGTTATTATATATTGTTAATTTTTATTAGACAAAGAAAAAAATTACTTGGGGGCGGGGGGCATATAAATAGATATTCAAAAATATACAGTGCCTTGCGAAAGTATTCATACCCCTTCATTTTTTTCACGTTTTGTTACGTTGCAGCCTTATGTTAAACTGCTTTAAATTACTTTTTTCCCCCACATCATTCTACACTCCATACACTATAATGACAAAGCAAAAACAGAATTGTCACAACTTATTAAAAATAAACTTAATGGATTCCATTGCATAAGGTATTCATACCCTTTTCTGGGGCACTTGAAATTTAGCTCAGGAGCATTTGTATTGCTTGTAGATGTTACTACACTTTAAGTGAAGTTAACCTGTGGCAAATCCAATTGAATGGGTATAATTTGGAAAGCCACACACGTCTTAATAAAAGGCCTAACAGCTGATAATGCATATCAGAGAAAAAAACCAAGCCCTGAGGTTAAAAGAACTGCCTGTAGAGCTCAAAAACAGGACTGCATCAATCCACACATCTGGGGAAGAGTTCAGAAAAAAATCTGCTTCATTGAAGGTTCACAGAATCACGTAGCCTCTATTATCCATAATGGAAGACGTTTGGAACAACTAGGACTCTTCCTAGAGCTGGCCTCCTGGCCAAACTGAGCAGTTGATGGAGAATGGCTTTGGTTAGAGTGGTGACCAAGAACTTGATGGTCACTCTAGTTGAGCTCCATGGTCTTATGTGGAGATAGGAGAAACCTACAGATGTACAAACATCACTGCAACACTCCACCAGTCTTTATGCTGCTGTGGCCAGACTCAATCCTCTCCTCAGTGAAGACACATGAAAACACACTTGGAATTTGCAAAAAAGCACCTAAAGGACCCTCAGACTCTGAGAAAAGATTATCTGGTCTGATGAACCTCAAATCTAAGCATCATGTTTAAAGGAAACCAACTCTGCTTATCACCTGCAGAGTAGGCTACTATACCAAAAGTAAAGTGTGCTGGTAGCAGCCTCATGCTGTGGAGCTGTTTTCAGCGGCAGGGACTGAGGGACTCACCAGAGTAGAAGAAACGCTCAGTGCAGCAAAATATTGAGATAGGCCTTACGAAAACCCCTCCAGAGCCTTCCAACCTCAACGGGCAGAAGGTTCACCTTCCGCACAGGACACTGACTACACACGCAGCAAAGTGCTTCTGCAACTCTGTGAGCCTCGAAGTGGCCCGAGCCACAGCCTGGATTGAACCCAATCCAAATTTTTCTGAGAACGCTAAAATGGGTCTTCCCCATCCAACAGACAGAGCAAATGACAGATAATTGCCAATGCTGATGAGGCTGTAATGTGCTTCTTTATTTCAGTTTTTTATTTTTACTAAATTTACAAAGTTGTGACAGTTCTGCTTTTGCTTTGTCATTATGGTGTATGGAGTGCAGATTGATGTGGGAAAAAAAGTTATTTAAAGCAGTTTAACATAAGGCGGCAACATAACAATAAAAGGCCACTGTATATATATATTATATATATAAATAGTGCTGAAGTAATTTCTCAAACCATCATTTGGTTTGCGTTTAACAATGAACATAAGAATCAGAGAAAATTCTTTCAAAATTCTTCTTCATAAGAACTTTATAAAATGCCACACAACACACAATATCCTGTCTTGCTGTTTAAGCTGGGCCTTGCTATAGGTTAAATGATGTACATTCTCAGAAAAAGGGTACAAAGCGGTCACTGGGGCGGTATTTTAAGTTACCTTATTTACCCCTAAATAGTACATATTCACACCTTTTAGCTTTTGTATCTTAGGGTAGCGCCCCAGTAACAGCTTTGTACTTTTTTTTCCTGAGTGTATGTACCAGTTTTTGAACATCTTACAATGCTATTCTTGCAATTCCTTATCCTGTATCTTCTTCGAGAAATGCAATCATGATGATTCCCTCGACCGAGCCATGCTCACACATGTAATAACCTGAAATTGTTTCCATTGATTTTCCCGTCTGGTGTCATTGTCTATCACAGTTGCTTAGACACAGCCACATTTCCGTGCCGAGTGCCTCTTCATGGTGTGGTATATGAGGTTGTCATCCAGAAAGGACAGGTCGTCGTCGTATTCAACAGGTCGGCAGCAGACGGTGGGAGGAGAGCTGCGCAGAATGTTTTTGCCGTTGCTGGCGAGGCCGGTGAGGATTTTGTCATAGTTTGTGAGGGAGTTCATACACACGCCGCTGCAGTAACTGAATATCAGCTCCTCCTGACTCCGGTAGCCCAGACCCAGATCAGACACTTTCAGCTGGACTTGTCTCAGTGCACACGCTCTTCCTTTGCCCTTCTCTCTCTCTTCACGACTCGGTCTCTTTCTGTCCATCTTGTTACGAAGGAAACCTCTCCGTTTTGGAGATCTCTTGGGTCTGTGGGTGAAGGCTGAGTGTGGTGTGGGAAAGCTGTCTGGATGACAGAGGCAAGAGATGTTCCTGCATTTGCATTACAGATACAATCTGATTTTAAACAATATGCTAAAATCTGCTACAAAAGCCTCTGAATCTACAAAGGTAGTTTTATGTGGAAAGGTCATACTCTTTACATATATGCATGCTTTAAAAGGGTCATATCATGGAAAAAATGAGATCTTAATGAAAACATTTTTTCTCTCCATTTCTGAAGGGAAAACTTCCTCTCCAGAATTAAAATTTTTGAAGTAAAAAATACAGAATTATAATACAAACTGAATTACAATAAGTTTAAGATTAAGTACTAAAACTACAACTGAAATAAAAATAAAGCTAAATAGAAAAATGAAAATACAAATAAAAATGACAAAAGCGCACAAAATTACTAAGTGTCAAACTAAAATGAAAGCTAATAGAGAGAATTTGAAGAAATCTCAAATCCCAAAAATAACTAATAAAAATGACAAAAGCACATAACAAACTTACTAAAACTGAAATAAAAAATTAATAATAGCTAAATAGAGAAATAAAAAACTAATAAAAATGACAAAAACAACAAAGTTACCAAAACGAATAACATGTATTTAGCACATAGAGAAATAAAAAACTAATAAAAATGACAAAGCACTAAAAATTACTAAAACAAAAAATTTAAGCTAAATAGAAATATTGAAAAAAATAATAAAATTGACCAAAGCATGTAACAAACTTACAAGTGAAATAAAAAATAAGTTTTAGCAAAATAGAGAAATAAAAAACTAATAAAACACAGTAAAAAAATGACTAAAACTGAAATAAAAAAACACTTAACAGATATACTTAAAAAATATAAAATTAGCTAATGGAAAATAAAACTATAAAAATGGAAAACTAAATTACTAAAACTCAAATAAAAATACAGCTCTCTCTCCCTATATATATATATATAAACAAATAATTGACAAAAAGCACAAAATTAATGAAAACCGAAACTAAAATTAAGATGAATTAAAACTGTAAATAAAAAGTTACATTAGAGAAAGAGCCATACAGGGTGGTCGTGTAAAACTAAACCATGCCTGTTTTTGCTGCAGGACACCTTGGCTAGAGGATCTCAAGGAGAACACAGTCTGCTGATGTGACCCTTTCAAGTGCGTTGTACATTGTGTTTTGACAGTATGTAAAGGTGGTAGTGTTTAGATGTGCCTTTATGACAGGACGAGTAGAGTGATCAAAGAGCCATAACATGATATAGTTTGCATTATTCTGACAGCTTTTAGCAACAATACTGCTTTTGTCCACAGACACCAGATATAATACAGGTTCAAATGGAGTTGTAAGCTCAGTTTGTAAGCTGATAGAACTAGAGTAGTGTCTCACCCAGGTACAATGGGTCACCTGAAACTTCTTTACTTAACCATCACAACAGTATCAGGTGTGTCCCGAAATACGCTTTATCACACCTGTGTGTGTATTCATGTGACTTTTATATATTTAATAGTAAGAATCGAATGGCTTCTCCTGACCTGAGTGACTTCTTGGCTGCAGATGTTTGTATGGTTTTCTCTGTAGGTCCTGTGGTCTTTGAGAGCACTGTCCGGCTGGGTTCGGGACGGAGGACACGCAGCTCAGCGTCAGTGCACACGCCAGCATCACACCCCAGACCTTCATCTTACTCTCCCCTCAGCTCACAGAGCCTGTGCCAAACGCACATCACAGACATTCAGGAGAATTACACGCTTCTCTTAGTCTTTCATTTACAGCCTTTGTAAACTGTATTTATGCCACAGCCCAGCTTTGTACCTCTTTAAAAAAATTAATTGAAAATGCACATTGAATTAGTTAATATAGAGTTTTGTCTTGCTTTTTCTGTGGGTGCTGTTTTTTTTCAAACATAATTTCTCTATCGGGCACTTTATAAATTACATCTTTAATAACAACAACAACAACAACAAATATTTAAGTTTAATATATAAGTATATAAGTTAAATATAGCATTATTATTATTACTACTACTACTACTACTACTGCTATATAGACCCAGAACATTTAAAAGTAGAAGAAGAAAAACCCCCCAAACAAACTAGCCTTTCTGCATAATGTAATAGTTAATAATAATGGGATATTTTGAAAAACACTTTATACGTTCCATTTAATATAATAATAATTACATATTTTACTTAATATAGCCAAATTATTATTATTGTCATTACCTAAAATTTAAAATTTTAAAAATTTTTAAGTGGGGTTCCAAACGGTTAATCGCGATTAATCGCATGCAAAATAAGTTTTAGTTTGCATAATATATGCTTGTGTACTGTGTATATTTATTATGTATATGTATAAATACACACACATACATGTATAAATTTAAGAAAAATATGTAATGTTTATAAATTATTGGAATATAAATATATACATGTAAATATATATAAGGTATATACATGTCAATATTTCCAAAATATATACGGTATGTGTGTGTATTTATATATACATAATAAATAAACACAGTACACACGCATATATTACGTAAACAAAACTTTTATTTTGGATGCGATTAATCGCGATTAATCATTTGACAGCACTAATTATTATTATTATATAGCCCAGAACAATTTAAAAGTACATCTAGCCATTTGCTACTATGAAAAAGGCACTTCCTAATTTATGTTTGTCATAATAATAATAACTGTAATAATAATATTAACCAACTTCATATCGAATTATTAGCCTATTATTTTGTTAAAACAATTTAAAAGTAATTTTTAGTTTCCAAACAAATATACTAGCCACTTGCTCCTGTGAAAAAATTCACTTTCTAAATTCTGCTAATGACAATAATAATAATAAACCAACTAAATATAGCATTATTAGTAGTTGTAGAAATAGAAGAATAGCCTATAGCCCAAATACAATTGAAAAATAACCACAACTAGCCACTCATGCTGACAAAACAAATAGTTTGCAATAATGATTATTATTGATTCTGTAATAAAGTGATGATCACACTCACCTGAGCTCAGCTCTGTATATCCAGCCATCAGCACTGATGATCAGAGCTAAAGGTGCTTTTATCAAATAAAAACCGTGCATATTATATTTCCTTTCACCTGCCTCTCTCCTGTTCTTCTGTTCTACATCAGCCTGTTCGTGAAGGCAGTTTCACACGCAGACATATGATCCCAGATGTAGTATTCTCGCAATACATCCACTTCTATGATCAGATGTGCTAGTTTATGGTTAGTAATTTCATTGAGTGTTGATTCAGGTTCAGTTCGTTCTCGCCTCAGCTCTGAGGTGATGTGAAGTGCGCGTGGCGTCAACCGTTCGCGCGACTAAACCACGTGACCTCAAGAACCTGGATGTTATTTAAACGTGAAAAAAATCGCTAAACATAAACCATACAGTATCTCGTCGAAGACCTTGTCCATCTCTCAAATAAATAATTTTATTAGTAGTATTGAAGTTACCGTTCGTCTTGTCTTTCGTGCTGAAGACGTAAAATACAATAGGGCCTACCTGAAGATGAAGCAACTTCATTAGAATTCGCATTTTCTTGTTTTTCATAGTTGTTTGACAATAAAAAATATTAATATAACCTGTTGCTGAATGGATTTCCAGCGCTCATATGAATGACAAACACTCCCTCTACAGGGCTTCGTTATTAGTTATTATACTGAGCTCGACCTGCTTTTGGCAAAATACATTTAATGAATTTAGTAAACACATAATTTAGACTAGTTTTTTAAAATATTTAAAAATTGTAAAAAAAAATTATATTGAAAATAACTTCTTGAGGTAAAAACGAGGCTATTTTACATCTGAATTAAAATTTGATTTAGGCTACACTCTAAAAAATGCTGGGTTAAATACAACCCAGTGATGGGTAAAATAGGGACAAACCCAGCAATTGTTTTTTTTTTGACCAAGCGGTTAGATTGTTCACACCACCTTCTGCTTAGTCCCACCCCCTGGGGTCCAAAACCACCCCCAGTGGCTGGGTTAAAACAGGAGAACAACCCAGCAATTGGGTTGTTTTTGAACCCGCGGTTTAGATGTTTTAAACACAACCTCGGTCTAGTAACCCCCCCCACTTGGGGTCCCCAAAACAACCCCAGTGCTGTAAAACAGGGACAAACCCAGCAATTGGTTTGTTTTGACCCAGCGATTGGGTTAAATGTTTAACACAACCTTCTTGGTAGTAACCCAACCGCTGGGTCAAAAACCCGGCTGGTAAAACAAGGGACACCCAGCATTGGGTTGGTTGTGACCCAGCGTTAGATGTTTTAACACAACCTTCTGCTAGTAACCCACCCCCTGGGTCAACACCATTGCTGGGTAAAACAGGCCAAACCCGCATTGGGTTGTTTTGGAACCAGCGGTTTAGATTTTTACACAACCTTCTGTCTATAACCCCACCCCCGCTGGGTCAAACAACCAGTGGCTGGGTAAATATGGACAAATCCATCAATTTGGTTTGTTTTTTGCCCCCCCGGTTAGATTTTTTAACACAACCTTCCGGCTAACTAACCCAACCCACTGGGTCCCCAAACAACCCAGTGCCCGTGGTAAAACAGGGAAACCAGCAATTGGTTGTTGGACCCAGCGGTTAGATGTTTCTAACACAACCTTCCTGTCTATTAAACCCACCCACTGGGGTCAAAACCACCCAGTTTGTGGGGTAAAAGGACAAAACCCAGCAATTGGTTTGTTTTTTGACCCAGCGGTTAGATGGTTAACACAACCTTCCTGGGGCTAGTAACCCACGCCGCTGGGTCCAAACAAACCCCGTGCTTGGGTTAAATAGGGACAAACCCGCAATTGGGGGGGTTTTTTTTGTTTTGACCCGCGGTTAGATGTTTTAACACAACCTTCTGGACTAGTAACCCACCGCTGGTCCAAAACCCCCATTGCCTTTTTTGTCCCTGTTTTTTCCCCACACTGGTTTGTATTTTTACCCAGCATTTTTTTTAGTCGGTGTAAACAAAGACAGCTAATTTCAAACGTATTGCCTTTATTAACATTTCCTTACCTAAAAATATAATGTAATATAATAGCGATGAAGGACTTGAAACTAACTTTTTTTTCATTACTATCCCCTTGTCCCCTACAAAGATGGATTGAGTTGATGTTTTAATATTGATTGATTTAGTTTAAATGTTTCTGTTTAATATTTTTCCTTTTGACTCTTTGTGTTAAAATACTTAAAATGCCTTGGAGGTGGCTTAGTTATAACCTAATTTTTTAAAACCAATTCATTTGATTAATACAATAATGCATGCTCATTTTTTCAACTGAAATAACATTTTTTTCTTTAGTCTACAACCAACCCCACATCACAGCATGAAGTTTGACACCTTTTTAAGTTGTTACATTGAAACAACGTTAACATCATTGCCAAAATTATATTAATGTTTTTTAGATTTTTAAAAAAACCAGTTTTATTTTTTTTGTTTTATTTTAAAACAGTTTTATACAATGATTAAGCAATTTAGTGTTTACAAACATCTCCCCATATTTAATTTGTTAGAAGTTGATTGTTTAGTAAGCCTTTTTTTTTTTTAAACCTTGTTTTTCACATAACCTCGTAATTGTTTGTAATATTTATACTTTAGTGGGCATCATGTCCAGAAGCTAAAATGTTTTGTGTGTTTATTTTTAGTCACTTTTTGCCGCAAATCATCTTGGCAGTCAGAATAAACTGTTGTGAAGAAGCCGAATATAGATATATATATATATTTTTTTTTTATGCAGCTTATAGTTAAGTAGTTTTATTCCATCACTCGGCATATGTAAGATTAAGCTTGTTTACAGTTCAACATTAAACAGTATTCTCAGTTCGCTTCATTGTGCTGAAATATTACATTAAGGGTTGAATTAAGAACTACCCATCCACCGGTTCACAGTGTGGAAAGTGCAGTACCTTACTTTATTTTAACTTTGGCTTTATTACATATTTATCTTTTTTCTCACCGCTTTAACCGCTTAGAGGCCACTCTATACACTCCAGTTTTTCATCATGCAACGTTTTTCCTCTGATGTAATTTCCAGCTAATGTTGTTAATAAAATAAAATAAAAGAAAAGAAAAGAAAATATCCAGCAGAGTTTGGTTTTTTTTCTGGAGCAATGAATCAATCTCAAAGTGTGGTGTGTGTGTGTGTGGGTTGTTTAGACTCGCCTTGATTTAATTTTGGGGAATTTGTAGCCCATTTGATTCCAAATTGCTATGAATTCAAATCTATGTAATTACGCTGAATGTTGTCACTAATTAGGCTGGCTAATCATCAAACTTAATTCAGATCTCCTTTGATTAGCCTATAGTAGGGAAACCAAGGCAGATAATGCAGTGATGATTTTTTTTTTTTTGATGCAAACATTCAATTTTATGAAAGAAAAGATTGCTTTGAATCTGACAGCTTATGAATTCCTCAATTTCCGGTAGAATAGAGCTGGAGATTCCTCATATCCTCAAGAACTCAAAGAAGAGAAGACAGGACAAGGACAGGACAGCTGTAGAAAAAAGGGGAAATTAGTAGCCTATCTATCCTATCTCTCGTTCCTAATTCTATCTACGTTCTATCTATCGATTAATCTATCTATCTATCTATCTATCTATCTATCTATCTATTCTATCGTCTGTCTGTCTGTCCTGTTCCCTTGTCTGTCTGTCTGTCTGTCTGTCTGTCTGTCTGTCTGTCTGTCCTGATTCTATCGATCTATCTATCTATCTATCTATCTATCTATCTATCTATCTATCTATCTTCTGTCCTGTCTGTCCTGTCTTCCCTGTCCCCCCTGTCCCTGTCTAGTCTGTCTGTCTGTCTTTCTAGTCTGTCCTGTCCTGTCTGTCTGTCTGTCTGTCTATTCGTTCTATACGCTCTGTCCCCTGTGGTTTCTATCTATCTAGCGATCCCTATCTTTCTATCTATCCTGTCCCTGTTCCCTGTCTGTCTTTCTGTCTGTCGTCCCCTGGTCTTGTCCCCCTATCGTTCTAAATCGATCTTCGTCCCGTTTCTAGCTAATCCTAATCTATCTCCTTTCTATCTATCATTCTATCTATCTATCCTAATCTAATCTATCTATCTATCTGATCTATCTGTACTATCTATCTAATCTGTCTTTCTGTCGGTCCTGTCGTCCCCCTGTCCCTGTTCCTATCGTTCAATCGATCTGTCTGTCCCCGTTCTATCTATCTTACTTACTATCTAGCTATTCTATCTATCCTATCTAGCATCCTAGTCTGTCTTGGTCCCCCTGTCCGGTCTGTCTGTCTGTCTGTCCTTCTGTTCTGTCTGTCTGTCTATGTTTATCGATTTGTCGTCGTTCTTCTCTCTATCTATCTATCTATCTATCTTATTTCGATCTATCTTTCGAAATCTATCATTCTATCTATCTATCTATCTATCTATATTTCTATCTATCTATCTATCTATTATCTTACTATTTCTATCTATCTATCTATCTTATCTATCTATCTATCTATCATCTATCTATCTATCTACCTACCTACCTACCTACCTGTCTGTCCTTGTCTGTCTGTCTGTCCTGTCCTAAGCTATCTATGAGGTCTGGTCCCGTCTGTCCTGTTCTGTCCTGTCTATTCTCTATCGTTATCCTGGCCGTTCTATAATCGACTGTCTATCTAATCTATCTTCTAATCTAATCTATCTATCTATCTATCTATCCTTATCTGATCTGTCTGTCTGTTCTGCCTGGTCCCCTTCTATCTAATCGTTTTGGTCCGTCTGTCCCTGTTCTGTCCTGCCTATCCCCTATCTCTCGTCTTGTCGGTCTATCGATCTGTCCTGTCGGTCCCCCTGGCTTGTCTGTCTGTCTAATCTATCGTACTATCTATTATCTATCATTCTATTATCTATCTGTCCTGGTTCCCCTGTGCGCCTTGTCTGTCGTCTGCCTGTTCTCATCTATCTAGCTACTACTAATCCTTCTATCTTATCTGATTTTAACTTGTCTGTCTGTCGGTGCTGGTCCTGTCTGTTCCTTCCTTGTCCTATCGTTCGATCCGATCTGTCCCCCTGCGGTCTAATCATCTTCTATCCTATCTAGCGATCTATCTATCATCTACCCTCGCTAGCTACGGTCCTGTCTGTCTGTCCCCCTGTCCTGTCCTATCTTTCTATCGATCTGTCCGGTCGGTCTATCTATCTTATCTAGCTAGTCTACCGAGCTATCTTATCTTCTCTCTATCTATTTAAGCTTACCCCTGTCCCCCTGTCCTGTCCCCTGTCCCCCCCGGTCTATCGTTCTATCGATCTGTCTGTCGTTCTATCTATCTATCTATCTATCTATCTATCTATCTATTATCTAGCTACGATCCTAGCTATCTAACTCTCTAATTACCCCATACATACTCCTAATCCAGGGAATTTAATCACCATTTTTACTTGTACGCGAATGAACGAGGCGAAAACGAGGCTGTGAGGGACAGACTTGCAATTTCAGTTGTATAAAGATCCTCAATCAAAAAAAAAATGTCTAGGCTATAGCGTTTTTGTCTGAATTTTTTTCTCAGAAAGACGTTTCGTCTGCTGAACAACAGTACACTGTACTTCAGTCCATCACAGCCTCGTTTTCAGTCCTGTCACAAACATAATAAGGTCTAAGTAATTTAGTGTAACTTCTGGTTATTCACATTTAATACCCGCCATAAAGTAGGCATATTAACTAAGAATGCCCATTCATCTCCCTCCTCTACCTCTCAAACTTTCCACCCAATCATCCCTCAGTCTGTGCTGTAGTATTTCATCGACCCGTGTTGCTATATTGGTCAGAGTTACTGAAGCGAGCTCAAGTGCCCATCTGTGTAGATTAGACCATTATCCTCTTAACTCCGAGTGTCTCTGCCTTCTCTCCTCACCGCTTCGCTCAAAAACGCTCTCAAATAAGAAGAAACTTTAAGTCTGGGGCTGATTCGCGGACTTTGGCCAGCTGCTGTGGCGCTCCGTGGATGCTGAAGTTCTCCAGAGTGGATCGCGGGTGTCTGGGCTCCTGTGGGGCCGCGCATGAGGAGCGTGTCTGATCTGCAGCAGACAGTAATCGCATCAGACCGGCTTCACCGTGCATACAAAGACCTGCAACAGTCTGGATCGAAAAAACGCCGTGTTTTGTTCTTAAGGAGTTTAAAATGAGGAAGAACTGCATTTGAAACTCAGATCGGGATCTCAGAAGCATAAAGGACTGAAAATGCGCCTCCAGGAGAGAGTGATGGTGCTTCTTGCAGTGGTGTGGATGTGTAATTTCGCTCTTTGCGCAAGAAAGTCAAGTGCACGCAAGTCAGGTGAGTGTCATTTTCATTGCTCATCTTCTTTGGTTAAAATGTAGTTGTTCTGATTATTTGGGCATGCATACAGTGACCTCGACAAACTAGACACACGTGAGCATGTCTGAATGTCATTGCATTATGTACAAAATAGCAAACTGAGTAACATTTTTATTTTTTCATCTTAACTTGTGTTTTAATCAGCTGGTGTTCGGTGATTTTTGGGTGATGCATAAAGTCATTTCTCCCTGACTTCACATTTTTGAACTGTTTAGCTTTATCAAGCATGACTTTTTTGTAGCATGTTATCCATCTTTAAAATCAATGATATTTATGTTTTTTTTTTAAATCTAATGTAATGACATTCACACATTGTTAAGCATGCATTTGGTTTCTAAATACTTTTTGGAGCCTCTCTATGTGCCATAATCCACTTGATGCATGCAGGATGAATTTTCAGGCTATTCCGATGGATGGATGTACAGGTGATTTGTCACAGAGACATCTGGGGGTCGCAGTCATACGGCAGGGTCAGCACTGTATGGCACGTCCGTATACCCTCCAGACGATCTCATGCCCAATGCCCATGGCCAACAATTTAGAGTAATGAAAACCATCAGTCATTTCAGATAAACAAGCCCTCTGATAACTGACACTTCCGATGAAATGCTGCAAATTGGTGCTTGTCCCTCTGGTACCCTTGGGTATATGGGAATACTTAACCTTAATGCGCTTTTTAGTGGTATAGCCAAGGAACTGGGAGCGAGATTTACTTCAGTGGTCTTGATTTATTGAAAGACTAACAAATTCAAGCATATAGATGTTACATATACACTTCAATCTGTTAGTATAGACAGGTTTGGGCCAGATCTTGAGGTTACTGCCCAACCTTTCTTTTATGAAAGTGGAAGGACTGAAAGTGCAGAAATGGTTCTTGCTGAACTATTTGAAGTTGGTCTGGGTAAATGTAATTTCCTTAAGTTTGATTGCATCATCTGTTGGAAAAGATATTTGCCTGGAGCCTTTTCGCTTTAGTTTGTATTGACTCAGAGTTGTTAATGAAAATTAGACATTTTTGGTCTGAAGGCTCTTTTAAAAGTTTTCTTACCGTCACACACACTTAAACATCAATTCCAATTTTGTTACTCAGTTTTCTGTTGCCTAAAAATCCATACTTTAATGATATCTACATCTTTCTGGGTTGCTCTCAAATTAAAGATGCTGTTCAATCAAATCTGGTGTATTGTGGCTTTAGTTTGTGTCTGTTAGCTTTGGGTCCATCTATATGCTTGTGTGCTGCTCAAAGTTGACAAAACAATATATATATATTAAAAAAAGAAAATCTCTCCATAGTAGGAGCTGCTTCTGGCTAGCAATTGAAAGCTGTAAATCATGGGCTGTTCAGAAAATGCAGTAAATATGTATTGTGCACACTGTTTAAGTGTTCTAGTATGCATACAGTAAAATATTAAGTGAGCTCCTGCATTTTCCAAAATGTGTAGCAACAAAGTATGTTGCATGAAATACCGAGTCAGTGCAATGCTTTCGACTTTCCACGTTGGTCTGTCACATTTGTTAGGACTCTGTGTATTTGAGATCATTATTTCACATTCATGTATTGCTGTATTTGACTTATTGTGCAGCCTGTTTTGATTTTTGAGCTCAATAACACATGCTTTGTTTGCATGTTTTAAAATTAGTTTCAGTTCAGATTGCTTTGTTGGTTTATTTTCAGACGGCATCATTTGAACTAAAACGCCTGCAACTTGCAAGATCACATGGAACGTACATCATCAAAGAGTGTATTAGTCATACTCAGTCAAATTACTTGATATCTCTAATGACTATACAAACCTTTAAAGTAAATGTTTTGATGTGTGTTTATTTTGAGAGAAAGCAAATGATCTGAAAGGGGAGAGAGAGAGAGGTGTGTTTGGAATAAATCCATCTTTAATGCAAGCTTTGTGAATGCGTCAGGATGAGATGATGATGATGGGCTAACAGAATGGAAACCGTAGATGCAATATTCCTATATCTGTGTTGGTAGATGAAGCCAAAATAAGAGCAAGTTTTGTCTTTGAACTTGCAGTAGCAGTGGCTGCATGTTTCACTGGCCATCAGGAAAGATGATCGTGCTGTTGTCTTCCTGTGACGAGAGCTGCAGCGACATTCACGCACACTGAACTGTCCATCAGCGCTGTAGGCATCGACATTTCACTCTGAGAGAGAGATTTTAGGAATGACCTTGTCCACACGCATCATTTGAAATGCATCTAAAATCAGTCTGGTTTTCTTTAGATGTTTCTTTATTTTGTTCTTTCTTGTTATCATGACCTTTCAAATAGGAATAGTTCATCCAAAAATGAAAATAAGCTGAAAATGTATTCAACCTCAGGCCGTAGATGTAGATGAGTTTGTTTCTTCATCAGATTTAGAGAAATGTAGCATTACATCACTTGATCCTTTGCAGTGAATGGGTGCCGTCAGAATGAGAGTCCAAACAGTTGATAAAAACATCACAATAATCCACAAGTAATCCACACCACTCCAGTCCATCAATTTACATCTCATAAAGCGAAAAGCTACACATTTGTAAGAAACAAATCCATCCTTAATACATTTTAACTTCAGACCGCCACAATCTGGCTAAATGTGACCCTGGACCACAAAACCTGTCATAAATTTTGTGAAATTGAGATTTATACATCAACTGAAAGCTGAATAAATAAGCTTTCAATTGGTGTATGGTTAGGATAGGACAATATTTGGCAGAGATACAACTCTTTGAAAATCTGGAATCTGAGGGTGCAAAAACATCAAAATATTGAGAAAATTGCCTTTAAAGTTGTTCAAATGAAGTTCTTAGCAATACATACTACTAATCAAAAATGAAGTTTTGATATATTTACGGTAGGAAATTTGCTAAATATCTTCATGGAACATGATCTTTTTATCGTAATGATTTTTTTGCATAAAAGAAAAATCTATAATTTTGACCCATACTATGTATTTTTAGCAGTTGCTAGCCAAATATCCCCCAGCGACTTTAACACTGCTTTTTTTGTCTCCAGGGTCCATATAATCCTAATCCATATAAAGCTCCTCCATTGAAAAGTCCAATCTCACATCAAAATCCCCTGACATACCTTGTTTAGAAATTATTGACGTTTAATAAATGGAGCTTGATCTGTGCATATTTCTCTCCTGATTCAGACTAGATGCCTTTTCATTGGAAGAAGCTAAATTATTGATAGAGGGTTTTCACAGTGCCATATAAGAACCATTTTAGGTTAAAAAATTTTTTTTTTTTCTTATTGTGAAGAACATTTTAATATTCTAAAGAAACTTTTTACCCTCTTTTTGTCCAATAGAAAGGTTCTATGGATGTTAAAGATTCTTCATAGAACCATAGATGCCAAGAATCCACCTTTTGTCATAAGAGTTACTGTACATACACCACTGAATGCTAAAATGTTGATTTTGTTTGCTGTTGTTGCTGTCAGAGAGGTTAAGTCCACCGCTGGACATTCAGCTGGAGACGGTGAACTGCACTGCATTCAGTGTCCGGTGGAAAATGCCCCGTAGACACGTCAGCACTATCACTGGCTACAAGGTACAAATCCTGCCATCTTTTTAAATCATAAAATTGTGATTTAACTGTTACAAAAAAAAATCGGTGCCTCTCTGCTAATTGCATAACATATTGATTGCTTGATTCAATTCAATTCAAGTTTATTTTTATAGCACTTTTCACGATACAAATCGTTACAAAGCAACTTTACAGAAAATAAATTTTCTACAATATTTAGTTGATTCCCATGTTTAATCAATGACATGATAACTAAATAACAGACACTGCTGCTCACTTATTTAGTCAGACAAACCATTTTTTCCACCAAAATAGGTCCGTTATTAGTGTTAATTTTATATCATTGAGATACTTTTACAGTTTTTATTAATTTTTTCAATTTTTAGACTTTATTTAAAAAATGTCTGTATACTTTTTTAATGAGTTTTTATTTCAGTTTAGTTATTTAGTCCAAATACTTATAAGAATTGAATATAAATAATATATATTATATTATATTTCTTTTGTTTTTGTTTTTTTTTATGATTTTAGTTTTAGTTAACTGTAATAACCCTGGATGGTTTCTTGCGTACAACGTTGTGAGGCATTACTATAGCCACCATATTGCGTGTTATGATTTTGATATTTATATGAGCTCACCATCAGGTCCAGTATACTGAAGTTCCATTCGTTGCCACTAGTGGTGCAGAAATGGCACACTTCTCCTTTAATTACAGACAGAAGTGATTACTTATTGACCTACTGTACATGTGTGAAGAAGTGAAGTGCTTTGGGTTTTCCCACTTTATCCTATTTGTATTCATCCTATTCATCTCTGGTTGCTTGTTAGGTTACTAAGAATCTCTGTGTTAAAATGTTAATGCTGTTATGGTTGCTTATGGGATAAAATCCATCAGGTATCTGTCTGTTGCCAGATTGTGATTACAAGGCTCTCTTATTTTTGCTCAGATTTCCACACTAGTGCTGTATATATGTAACCGCAGGAATGATTTACCAATGATGGGCCATTCTACATGGTGTTCATGTAAATATTTATTTATTTTATTGACCAGGTGTTTTACACGGAGATGAGGAATAATCGTCCGACTAGCAGTGCTGTTGCCCTGGAAGTCCCATTGAGTTTGGAAATGCTCACAACTGTATGTCCCATCGCTTTAAGAAAAAGATTATTATTGTTATTATTATTATTATTAATTAATTATTATTATTATTATTACATTTATTATTATAGTATAAATGTGTGTGTGTTAGTGTGTACATGCATAAATAATAATAAATAATACATAGAATAATAAACTATGAATTGTCAGAGTATAGTGATTGCGAGGCTTCAGTGTAACTTTACCACAGTTGAAATGAACAATTTGACTTCAGCAGAAATTTTGTTTCATCTTACAGGGACAGTTTGACGGCCAAGCCAGCTTTGTGAGTGGATGTTCAGTATCTGTTTCTCTGTTAATGCCATATGGTGCTGTCTTGCATGCTAAGCTGTTCCCGTGTGTCTGTTAGGATGTGGTGATCGGGAACCTGAAGGTGGCCATGCAGTACCGTGTCAGTGTGGGGGCGTACGGCTGGGCAGGGGAGGGCCGACCCAGCATGCCCCGGGACATCAGCACTGGCTCTCTTGGTGAGCAGACAAACCCCAAAACATGCATTTTGATCAGCATTACTGTGCATTTCGCTCATCCGGTTTCTTAAGTAACAGAAATAATCAATGTACAGGAAATTGTTCTCTTATTTTGTAGAAAAGTGCATGCCTCCTGCACCTCCGACCCAGCCTAAAGTGGTCCCAGTGTCAGACACAGAACTGGCGTTGTCATGGCAGCATGGAGAGAGTGAAGGAAGTGCACCTGTGCTATACTTCCTTGTGGCGTATATCAGGTAATTTATCAAATATAGATAGATAGATAGATACAGAAAGAAATATCAAGATTTAAAAATTGCTTTTCCATGTGAGAAACATTTTCAGTCGACTTCAGGGACAAAGTCACATTGTCTTAATCTTCATTCATTTACTTTCAAAGAATGAGTTTTCTGCAAGTTTTTCAGTGCATTTGTTGGCTTTGACTGATGTTTCTGCGTGTGATCTTTACCCTGTCGGGCCATGTATGTCCGCATGACTCATGAAACTAATGCATTTCTGTGGTAGTTACTGTTCTAGAACACAACTAACCCATTCAGACCAGTTCAGCACACAGTCTGCATGGGCACACACATCAAACTACTGAGCCACATCACACAACCGTCTGAATTCTTGGAAAATGACTGATGATCGCTGTTCCTCTTTCTTTATTATTACATTTGAAAATAATAGTAAAATCATGAAAATGATATGAAATTATAAAAATGGTTGCTTCATCTAGATTCCATCTTCATGAAGTGCAACTTGTTATCCTTTTAAAACCATTATATCCATATATTGAATGCTAAGCATTTGTTTTCTTCTTGTTATTAAATTAAATTATTAGCTTTGTAAAGAAATTCATAAATCAGTTGACATGATTCCTATTTATTTATAATTATTTGTATTTATCATATTAACATAAATCTTTAGATCTAATGGTCTTAAAGACGGCACACGATGAATGGTCGGGAAGCAACGTGTAGTCTGACATGTTTCTTGTCCACGGCACGACAAGATTTTAGGAGTCAAAATCGTGTGATCTGACACAGTGAGTATTGTGAACGACACAAATATCGTGTTGTCTGAACCAGGCATTAACAAGTCCATATATTGTCTGTTTTACTCTATTTCTTAGACAAACAGAAGCTTTTCACTGACCTAAAGTGCACAGCTCAGTTCTTATACTTAACTGTAATTAAAACTAAAATCATACAAAAAATGTTACTTGATATAAAATAAATGTTAACTGAACTAATATAAAATAATTTTCAAAAACTATTTCAGCTATAGTTGTCAAGGCAACATTTCTCATTTTCGTTATATACTAATACTACTGAATAAAAATGTTTAAATTAAACCCAAAGACTAAAGACTAACTAAAAACGAACAAAATTTCTAAAACTGTAACTAAAATTAAAGTGAAAATAGAAAGCTAAAATAAGAAATAAAAAGAATAAATTCACTGAAGTGTGTCCAGACATTTGACTGGTGTACATTTGTGTTAAGTATATGTGCATTTGGGTGTGAAATTAGCATGTTTGTAATCCTCATGGATAATTATGCAACATGATTGTCGGACTGTGTCCTCCAGCAGATTAGACTCACTCCCCCCAGAGACCGTCTGCTTCTCAGATTAACAACCTTTCACATAATCGCCGCAATTTAGCCTCTCTTTAACATGAACAACACAGAACTGCAGATGTGTTTAATGGCACGATCAATTCTTTCTCAGTCTTCAGTGCATTTGCTGCTTGCAAACTAGAATGTTTTCATTTTGACATATGGAGTTTTGATTATTAGTGGTGTTTAATACACTCTTAAAAATAAAGGTGCTTAAAAGGTTCTTCACCAGCGATGCCATAGAAGAACCATTTGTGGACCACAAAATAAGTCATAAGAGTAAGTTTTAAGAAAATGAGATTTATACATCATCTGAAAGCTGACTAAATAAGCTTTCCATTGATGTATGGTTTGATAGGACAATATTTGGCTGAGATACAACTATTTGAAATTCTTGAATCTGAGGGTGCAAAAAAATCGAAGTATTGAGAAAATCACTTTTAAAGTTGTCCAAATGTAGTTCTTATCAATGCATATTACTAATCAAAAGTTAAGTTTTGATATATTTACGGTAGGTAATTTACTAAATATCTTCATGGAACATGACCTTTACTTAATATCCTAATGAATTTTGGCATAAAAGAAAAATCTATAATTTTGACCCATACAATGTATTTTTGGCTATTGCTACAAATTTACCCCAGCGACTTAACACTGCTTTTGTGCTCCAGGGTCACATTTTTGGTTCCACAAAGAACTATTCAGTAAAAGGTTCTTTAAAGAACCATCTCTTACCTTTTTGTAATCTGAAGAACCTTCTTTCTTTTTTGTGAAACAGAAAGGTTCTTCAGATGTTGAAGGTTCTTTCTGGAACCATTTAGACAAAAAGGTTCTTCTATGGCATCGTGAAGCACCTTTATTTTTAAGAGTGTAAGCCGCTCCCTATTAATATACTCTCATACTCCGGTTTAAGGATTTCCAATTACTGCCTGAATTGAATTGGTTGAAAGCCGATGCAGAATTCAATTTGATTTTGATGCAAGAAGAGAATTGAAATAATTTTCAATTTTGAAAGATATTCACAGAAAAATATATGAATGTAATGTGGGACTTGGCCACCTGTAGAAATTTGCTTTATCTATTTCATCCTATTTTTTCCAATTACCTTTTTGTCCACCAAGTACCGCTTGCTATTATTATTATTTACAAAAGTATTTCATACTTTTTTTTATATTTTCAGTTTTCATTTAATTTTAGTTTTTTATTTGTTTTTGGGATTTCAGTTGTTTTGATTATTATACAGTATATATTTTAATTTTTTGCTGTGAATTTTCTAATAAATAATAATAGTTTTTATTGCCAAGGCAACATTCTCATTTGTTAAGTTTTAGTGTAATTTTTTTAATATATTTATATTTTTAGTTTATACTTCATTTTAGATTGCATCTGCCCTGTCCTTTTTAATTTATTTAAATTGGTTTTAGCTAATTTTGTTTTAATTTAGTAATTTTATTATTGGCTATTTTGTATATTTCTATTTAGTTTCCTTATATCATTAAAAATCAGTTTTAGTTGTAGTTAGTTTACTATTTTCAATTTTAAACTTAAACATTTTTTTGGCTTGGCAAAAGTTTTAGAGTGTATTCTTCTCATTCAATGTTTTATTTTATTTTAATTCAACTTTATTTCAATCAAGTTGAGGATTTAAATCCTGCCTAACCACATTGTCACCTGCCTAACTATAAAACCTGCAAAAAGTTCCATGAATTTGTTGTGAGGGCGAGACCTAAAGTCACAATTATAAACTTGGTCTGGACCCTAGCATAATCATTGCAAATTTGTCTTCATATTTGCTTTAAAAAAATCTAGTAGAGTTTTAGTGTTACAATTAACTTACAAGTGTGTGTGTGTGTGTGTGTGTGTGTGTGTTGCAGATCGGAGATGGACACTGAGTGGACACACATCAGAGAGCCAGTAGAGTCG
The DNA here is from genome assembly GCA_018155175.1 of Sinocyclocheilus anophthalmus. Lineage (NCBI taxonomy): Eukaryota > Metazoa > Chordata > Actinopteri > Cypriniformes > Cyprinidae > Sinocyclocheilus > Sinocyclocheilus anophthalmus. The sequence goes on from JADLZN010003446.1 coordinate 249,857, forward strand.
AACTCTATGGTGCTCAAGGGTCTGATTCCTGAGACGGAGTACCAGTTTGTCATCAGAGCTGTGAACGCACACGGCATCAGCCCTCCCAGTGCTATCAACAACCCCGTGCACACTCTCGGTGAGTTACAGTGCGTTCAGGACAGGACCTTATGAGACCCTCAGGTCTGGCTACTGTAAGGTTACTGGTTCACCATTGTGATAAAAGGGTCTAAATGACTATACTTAAGTGTGTGGTTTGCATGGTTTATGCTGTGATCGTTATAGTTTGGATGTTCCTCACAGGTTTGTTTGCGTGCATGGTGGCTGGAAAGACCAGACTAATTAAATTAAGCATCTTAAAGCCTGTTCATTTTGAGGAAGATGCTCCTCTTTGTCACACAAACGCCACAAGGAGGAAGATTACAGCTAGTTACCTTCCCAAACCCTCCAGCAGACGGATTAAGAACAGAGACCCCCCAAACAAGAATTTGCTGCTTAAATTTTGTTGGTCTAGACATCCAACCAGTTGGATCCACCCAAAAACAACTGGATTTAGACAACCACTGACCAGCTCATGTGTTCATTTTAGGTACAAAATTACATTTGGGTCAGTTCTGAAATGTAAAAGTGCATTAAAACAAAGAGTAATCGCAACATTTGTTACAATTTAGTCCCTGTTTTGGGAACTGAATTGAGCATGTCATATAAATTCTAATGTAATACCTGAATTTGAATTGAGGTAGAAAACAGAATGCAGAATTAAAATTTGAAATCAAACATAAAGAAGAATTGAAATGCATTTCCAAAAGAAACACAGATTTAAAAAATATTCAGAAATATAGAAATGTACATTTAGTTGGTATATTTCATATAAAAAAAGCTTTTGTTGACCAAGGTGCAATAGTGTTATTTTAGTATTATTTATACACTATTATAGCATTTATTAATTAGCTTTTAGTTTCATATTTTTGGTTTTAATTTTAATTTGAGTAATTTTGTTTGTACTCATTTTTAATATTTCTATATAGCATTAATTTATTTTTTATTTCAGTATTTGAGTAATTTAGTACTTATTTTATTTCGGATAGCTGCAAAGGCAATATTTGTCATTTTCAAGTTTTTTAAAAGTTGTTTAATTTTATTTCAGCTTTTATTTCGATTCATGAAAATTAAGTTTTAGTTTATTAACAACGCTTGGGTTACTCTTGTCATTCCAATTCAGTTCACCTCTTCCTGTACACACAGACCCAATTTCTTAAAAAAAAAAAAATCTGTGTGCTGTCGGAATCTATGTTTCTAGTATGTTTTTGAAATCTAAAATCAGGTGTTTTGTGCATGAAATCATGATGATTTTTTTCCTGCTTACTTACTGTACTTGGTATGAGGTCAAATGACTGAAATATACACTGCTTTATTAAAAAAAAAAAAAAACAGGTTCAGCAGATATAGGCAGTGGAGACTATGACGTCTACATCTCAAACTCTGACAGTAAAGATGAGGACGGCTTTGAAATCGATGACTCAGATTATGACGTCTTCATTGAGGAGGTGAGCCATCTTTTATGTTGTTAAAGAAACCTAAAATTAAAAAGGCAAAAGTCACCGAAAAAAGAGAGAACTTGAAAAATTCTAAACATCTTTTTTTTTTTTTTACAAAGAATGTGTTGTTATTCAATCTTTCTGGCATTCATCTGTACATTTCTTGCAGGTAAAGTCGTTAACTAGCAGTAAGAAAAGCGACAGACGGTCTCAGCTCCGCACCCACGTCGGGACTCCCAGAAACGGAAATGTTATTTATAGGATGCGTACACCTGCTTCCCAAAATATCAGCTTCACTCCAACTGCAGCGGCAGCATGGACCACATCAACAACTCCTGTAACCACAACAATGCTCACTAGCTCCGCCTCCAGTACAACCACCACACCTGTTATACTGACAGGCTCCGCCCCCACCACGCCTTCTCCCAGTCCGTCAATGACGCCGTGGAAAGGGCAAAGACCCCGGGTCTATGATGTACCATGTGACGAGACGGTCTGCCCCCCCGACAGCTTCTGCATCAACGATTACGACACTGGAGGCTCTCGATGTCACTGCAACCTCGGTCACCAGGGAGACTTCTGCTCAGAAGGTGAGTTTGTTTACAATGAGAGTCAATATTCTGAATGACGTAAATCAGTACATACTGTATTTGATGTTTAATATTAACTGCCAGCCAAAAGTTTGGAGCAATTAAGATTTTAAAAATGGTTTTGAGATAATCGCTTCTGCTCACCAATGCTCCATTTGATCAAAAATACAGTAAAAACAGTAATATTGTGGAATTCTATTGTAATTTAAATTAATTGTTTTCTATTTTTTAAAATGCAATTTATTCCTGTGATGAATTTTCAGCATCATTACTCCAGTCTTCAGTGTCACATGATCCCTCAGAAATCAACAATATGCTAATTTGGTGCTCCCTATTATCAGTTATTATGTGTTCAATTACTGATTACTGATTCTTGTTATCAATGTAGAAAGCCGTTCTTTCGTATTCTAGGAATAGGATTTATTGAAATATAATTTTTTTGTTATGTCATAAATATATTTACTGTCATTTTTTAAACCAGTTTACTGCATCCATGCCAAATAAAATTATTGTCTATTTTTTTTAAAAATCATACTTACCCTATACTTTTGAATGGAAGGGTATCATGGTATCCACAAAAATATGAAGCAGCACAACTATTTTCTTTCCTATTCATTGGACATTTGACACTGAAGACTGGAGTAATGATTCTACAAATTCACTTTGCATCACATGAATAAATACATTCAAATTGCAAATCAGTGTATTTTAAATTACAATAATATTTACAAATATTATTGTATTTTTACTTGTATTTTCTGATCAAATCATACAGCCTTGGTGAGAAAACAGACTTCAAAACATTAAGGTGTCGATGCGATTTCAAGTTTCTTTCTCTTTGGAGTGTTATAAGCTGATTGTGCATAGATAAGATCCTGAAGTTGCAAAGACTAAACTCTCAAAACAAAAGAGATATTCTTTATAAATCCAAGTTAAGACTCTAGCCACGCCCCCTAACACTGCTCGTTCTAACACAGACCCCACTATCTATGTCACTGTGTGGAATATTTGCCATAATGCACCCAAATTGCACGAAAGAAGAGTCGTGGTTTCCATAACCGCCGTGTAGGGTGAATGCATCATGTCCGGGAGACGCTGTGTGTTTTCTTAGACGAAAGCAAAGCATTTCTTTGGCCTTTCCCCTTCCGAAAGTATATGCATTTAGGCATCTTTAAATCACTTACAACAAACGCAATGTATTTTATGGACGACCGTTTCGTGAACTTAGGATAGGAGGTAATTCTGACTTTGCTATGAAGATCTGGCCTTCTGAATCAGCTACTGTTTTGTTTTTAGTTTAAGTATTTGCTACTGACTGTTCAAATGTGGAGTTTTTCCCCGAAATTTCCCACGAGTGCTTGCTGTGTTCGGCCAATCACAATGCACTGGGTCAGCTGGCCAATCAGAGCATACTGCGCTTGTCGGAAGGAGGGACTTTGTAGAAAACAAAGAGTTTTAGAGAGGCGGGGCATAGAGGACCTACGATAATGTAGAGTATTTGAAAAATAATGTTTTTTTTTGAACATTAAAGCATGCCAACATATTCTGTTACACCAAATACACCAAATAATGATCTTTAAAAAAGCATCATATGACCCCTTTAAAAGAATGTAATTATTCCCCAACGTTGGCGCATGTTCTAGTTATGTTAGATTACGCAACACAAACATTTTACCATGTTGCTAATTTCTACCAGACTCAAAGTGAAAGTTCACCAAAAATGAAATTGTCATCATTGATTCACTATACCCAACCTTGTTCGAATCGTTTTTCATTTTTGAGCGAACTATCCCTTTGAATGATGCCACTGAATTAGACCACGCCCTTTCACCAAAGCCCCACCCACTAAAACATGCTAAATGAACATGCAGAGACGTTCTAATAGGCTGGTTTGTGGATTGGCTTAAAAAAAGTGCGAACTCTGACTCTTTTCTGCTGTTTAGACGATCTAAGGTGGTCAGCGAGACAGATGCGGTAACCTATGACACCTTTTTTCTGAAACCTAGTATATTTTATATGTGGTATTTGAAAAAAATAAGATAAATAATAATTTAGAACGAATCACTGATAGGCTATTTCGTCTCTTTTCTTAGTAGACATGATACACCCAGATGTTTTTTGAAGTTTAGTTGGATTCAGTAAGATTTCAAATCTACTAAACTCTTCTAGAGCTCAGTCTCTCTCTCTCAGATGGGTGAAGAATTTGTGTCTCTTTGCCTTTTTCATTTCATTTCTTCCTCCATCTCTCTCTCATGTCTTCTCTGAGGTCTCTTGGGAGTGTGTAATCTTTGAGTGTGGAGGTTTTCATGTGCTGTTGTCTATTCCCCTGGCATTCCTCACTATGTCTAACCTTTTCAGAGCGAGTACAATAACATTCTAAATCAAGTTGACTCCACAGACAAGATATTGCTTTATTGTCCTAAGTCTCTCACTGTATTGCATATCAGTTTCAATATTTTTAAATGCAATATATGTTGTGCTGAAAATTGCAATTGCATGAAATCTCACTATTCTAGTGAGCTGAAGTCATTCTGAGTGTCAAAACGTCAGCTTGGGTAATGGCCAAATAATATACATGTATGTTATATATTCTTTCATATAGCCTCTAGGCCCCAAATGTCTTCCGTTGGTTCCAAACTTACCTGATCCTAAAGTAAACTATGCTGAATTATTATATAGTATCTGTTTCCACTATAAACAGATATTTCCACTTCAGATTTGTTTGAATATTTCTATCTGGCAAAATGTAGTATTGCTTTTTGCAAGATTTCTATTTCAAATAAATGCTGTTCTTTTGAATTTTCTGTTCATCAAAGAATCCTGGAAAAAATGTATCATGGTTTCCACAAAAGCATTTCTACTAATAATAAGAAATGTTTTCTAGAGCAGCAAAAATTATTTCTGAAGGATCATGTGACACTGATGACTGGAATGATGATGTTTTGCATGACAGGAATAAATTACATTTTAAAATGTATTACAATAGAAAACATTTGAAGAGTTTGTTTGCAAAAACAGATTTTCAAAAATCACGTTTTTTTATGTTAATATGTTTGTATTGTGTTAGTTAGCTAGTATTTTTTAGTTATTTTTTAAGCTAATCAAAATAACCCAACTGCAGTTTAAATGAGATTAATTGGAATGCACAATGAAAAAAACATGATTTTTGAAAACCGTTAAAATTGGAGTTATCTGTTTTTGCAAATGAACTCTTCATTTATTTTGAATTCTTTCACAATATTACTGTATTTTTAATCAAATAAATGCAGCCTTGGTGAGCAAAAGATACTTCTTTCATAAACATTAACTTACCAACCCCAAACCTTTGTCATAACATTGACTAAACTCACAAAACTTTATTTGCATAAATTAGGGTTTGGGCTAAGGGTCATGTGGATGTGGCTGTACACCAACATGTCTGATGAACTATGGGATTTGTGCCCAAGAGATGAAACGCTCCGTAATCACAGCGCTGTCACAGAAGACGATGACGGGCCAGAAAGCTTGTCCAAACCGACTGAAAGAAATCATTTTCTTTCTATGACTTCAGTCATTAGTGTTTCGTCTATGGGAAAAAAAAACCCCCCCCTTCCCCTCCCCCGAGAAGAAAAGAAAAAAAAAAAAAAAATGAAAAAACCCCTTGAAACACACCGTATACGGAAGGGTGTGTGCATGTACAAATCTAAGACTGAAAAAACGAGTGTCACAGGAAGTACTGTAACCGCTTAGCTTTGTGTCTTACAGGTCTGACGGTAAATTTCCCAAAGTTCTATGGCTACTCCCACATGACGTTTGAACCTCTTAAAAACTCTTACCAGAGCTTCCAGATCAGCCTGGAGTTTAAGGTAATCACATATACAGGCAGACTTTGATGCGTTTGAGAGGGTTTTGAGATCAGACGCTTATGAATGACTGCTTTGACCTCTCAGGCAGAGGTTGAGGATGGATTGCTGTTGTATTGTGGAGAGAATGAACATGGTAGAGGAGATTTCACCTCCCTGGCCCTCGTACGGGGAAAACTACACTACAGGTATCTCAAATTTTAAATACAGTTCTTACCTCAGGCTGATGATCCAGTCAAGCTCTGTTTTGTAGCTAATTTTCACCTCGGATGTGCTCTATATTTTAAAGTAATGCATACTTAAGATGCAGTTGCGTACTGGATTGTGTTTACACACCACACACACACACACAACACACAACACACAACACACATGTGTGTTCCATGTTTTATGGGGCCATTCCCATACGGCGTAATGGTTTTTATACTGTACAAACTCTATTTTCTATCGCCCTACACCAACCCTACACCTAAACCTACCCCTTACAGGAAACTTTGTGGATTTTTACTTTCTCAAAAAAACTCATTCTGTCTGATTTATAAGCTTGTTTCCTCATGGAGACAAAAAAAATGTCCCCACAAGGTCAAAAATTACTAGTATTACTATCCTTGTTGGGACATTTGGTCCCCCCCCCCCCACACACACAATTAATATATATATCAAGAACCAATAGTATACACTATAGGTGTATATTATAGATATAATCTATAGACACCATGCATACATATAAAAAAATGTGTGTGTGTGTGATGTGTACTTTATATGTCTATATTTAAACCAAAAGGAATACACACAAACAGATTTTTGGACAGAAAAAAAACTTAGCTAGACCTGCTATTTACTACATTTTATACTGTATACTACATAATATTTGCATTGTTGTTTTGATTTCTTTCTTAGACTATTTACATATTGAACCATGCCCCCCCCATTAGTATTATTTAATCTAAAACTATCATTTTTAAAACTTTTTTTTTTTGGCTTCACTGTAATCGCAGGTATTTCCATTTTCACTTATCCTATTGAGAAATATTGATTCATTTCATTTTTTTTTTCCTCAATGAAATTTAATTGATTTTGTGATTATTAGTAGTTGATCTTGAATTTTATGTGCACAGGTTTAACTGCGGTACGGGTGCAGCTCAGATTGTAAGTGGCAGCTCCATTGTGATTGGACAGTGGCACATTGTCACAATATTTAGAGACGGCATGAATGGCTGGCTAAGACTAGACAATGACACACCGGTATCAGGCCGTTCTCAGGTACGCATGCTTTCATACACAAACACAGCACAAATTATAAAAAAAATGAAGTCAGGTGTTGTGGCTGGTTTTGTGTCATGTGCTGAACTCACCAGTCAGCATCCAGGACTGGAACTATCCATTTTATGAAATGCATCTAACAACCTCTTCTCTCTTTTAGGGTCAGTACACTAAAATAACGTTCCGCACGCCTTTGTTTTTGGGCGGAGCTCCGAATGCCTATTGGCTGGTGAGGGCGGTGGGCACCAATCGCGGCTTTCAGGGCTGCATGCAGAGTTTGACTGTCAACAGTAAAGCCATTGACATCCGACCCTGGCCTAAAGGAAATGCACTGAGCGGAGCAGACATTGGTTAGTTTGACATACCCCATAACTATGAGTGTCCAAATAGATTTTGTCTTTATTTTGAACAGCTTTATCTATTGTTTAATGATTTTCAAATCTTAAAGTCTTTTTGTTTTGTCAAATGTTGTGCTTAAAAGTATTTTTGTTTCAAAGAAATTCTGTCCAGTGGGGGTTCGTCAGTTAATAAAGAGCTGATAATTAAATCATAAATGCCAAATTTAAATAATAAATAATTGAAAAATAAAAGCAGTCAAAATAAAAAACTTACTAAAAACATTTAATATTTTATTTGTTTGCACGCATGTCATGTGATCATTGACATTAGAGAACTGGGAATTTTGGGTCAGATTTTTATTTTATTAATACTTTTATTCACAGAGGATGATTTAAATTAAACAAAAGTGGCAGTAAATACTTTCAAATGTTCAGAAATTATTTTTCAAATAAATACTAATAAATTCTGATTCTTGACATGCTAAATATTTATCCAATATTCAACCTTCAATATTAAAAAAATTCAAAGAAATGTTTTTCTTTTGTAGCAGCAAATCAGCACATTAGAATGATTTCTGAAGGATCATGCGACACTGAAGACTAAAAATTCACCTTGCATCCTGAATACATTTAATTAAAACATAAAATTAAACCACTTATTTTTCAGTTGTACTAATATTCCAAGATGCCTGTTTTACTGTATTTTTGATTAGCTAAATAAATGCAGCCTTGATGAGACTTCTTTCCAAATTTTTGAAAACGACATTCCATGACTACATGCATGTATTCAGACATTTTTAAATGTCCACATAGAGTACTTGTTGGTATCACTGTATATGTGTTCAAAGCATCTTCTCTTCTGTGTTTTTCAGGCGAGTGCAGCAACAGTGTGTGTGAGAAGGTCACCTGTGCTAATGGAGGAATCTGCTTTGCCAACCGTGCGGACGGCTTCATCTGCCTGTGTCCTCTGGGCTATAAGGGCTTCCTCTGTGAGGAGAGTGAGTCACACACGCTGGCGTGCTTGTGTACACACACACCAACACCCACAGACACAACACACACACACACTCCTCACTCGCCGCACACAACACACACACACACACACACACACACACACCACACACACACTCACTCTCAACAAAAAACCTACCCAAACACACACAGACACACACACTCTCACTCAAACACACACACACACACTCGCGCACGCACACACACACACACTCTCTCTCACTCACTCACACACACCCACACAACACACACACACACACTCACGCAGAAACACACACACACACACAAACACACACAACAACACACTCGCACAACGCAACGGCTCCTCACACACGACACACACACACTCAAAACACCACACAATCACACACACATGATCCGCACTCACACACCCACACACACACACTCGCACACACACACACACACACACACACACACAAACACACTCTCTCACACACACACACACCACACACACACACACACACACACACACATAACACACAGCTTTCATGTTTTGGGGAAATTCCATAGGCATAAGGGTTTCATTCTGTACAAACTAATTTCTATCCCCTAACCCATCCCTAAACCCCCCTCACACATAACGTTTCTGCATTTTTTTAGAAAAAAAGTCTTTTGGACACTTAAGTGACATGTTATTGACAAGTAATGAAAAAGTGTTCTCAATCTCATTTAAATTTATACTTAAGAATGTAACTTTTTTTACCCACTTAAGTAGGGTTTAAGTACATATTTAAATGTAATTTTATAATTACAGAAATCTTAATAATATGATTTGATGCTCAAAAAACATTTCTTACTGTTATCAATGTTGAAAACAAGACTGACCTCAGTCTTTTGAATGGTAATACATTTAGATTTCAAATATGATGATTCATTCACACATTTTCACTTAAGTAGGACTTAAGTACATCTTTAAATGTAATTTAATAATTGTCTTTGAATTGAAATATTAAAGTTAAAGTGTAGTTAAAGTGTACTGCTGAATGTACTGACAAACATTGGGGTAGAATATCAAACCGACTTTTAAAGTTTCTTTCTCAAAACTTGAATATCTGTATTGAAGTGAATTTGTCATTTTTAATGATGAATTTGCAATTTAGAACATTGAAGATATATTACTTTAAATGTAATATCAAATAAAACACTACAGTTAAAATTATAATAAAGTACTTTACATGTGTATGTTGGTCAACACATCAAAATAAGTACTTCTTTAAACCATGACAAAATATTATTAATTTAAAATGAACTTTGAAGTAAAACATTTAATTTGACATCATTACAAAGTCCACTTTTCGAGTGTGCTTAAGTTAAGAAACACAGTTTTAAAGTGGCCTTTTATTTTCACTAATATCATATTATCTGCAAGTACAGTTTTTTTAAAATAGACTTTTAAAGTAATATTTGAAGTAGACTATAAGTGCACATTTAATAGAATTAAGTGAGTAAACAATTATGTCATTCTCATCCTCAGTGCAAAAACATAAATATATGTCTTACAAGACATAACACACAGCATTTAACACACAAACCATGACAAGCGTAGTAGTAGTAGTAGTAATAATAAATACAATCTGCAGTTACCTGTCAATATTTTTAAACATATTTGTAGTAAAAATATATAATCAAAAGTGCAAAAGTGTGACTAGGTCAGAAAGAAGTAATTGCACAATTATTTTCAGGATCCAAATTTGAACCAGCAAACACAACCAATCACGTTGTGTCATTACCTGACTTCATATTTCTTATGTCTAACACCTCTCGTTTCAGGTTTCCTGTTGTCTCTGCCCCAGTTTAACCAGAGCATGTACTCGTACGCCAGTGCCCCCTGGCCTCAGCCCTCCCACAACTACCTGTCCTTCATGGAGTTCGAGATGACCTTTCAGCCGACCAATCCCGACGGCACGCTGCTCTACACCGACGACGCGGCCAGCCGTGACTTCCTGTCAATCAGCCTGGTGGGCGGATATGTGGAGTTTCGCTTCGACTGCGGCTCGGGTGCCACAGCTATCAGGTGGAGTGTGTAGTGAAGTCCAAAACCTTTGCGTTTCTTTCCATTTTGGTAGATGACTGTGAATCAGCTGTTAAATATTCTGTAAAGATCAGAAACGATATCATTGCTTCTGTTGTCAGGAGTGAGGAGACCGTCGCTATGGACGTGTGGCACGAGTTGCGTGTCTCTCGTACAGCAAAAAATGGCATCTTACAGGCAGACAACCAGAGACCAGTGGAAGGCATGGCAGAGGTGAACAGTTTCATAGTATTTTAAAACATTTACTCTACCGTACAGAAGTTGGTGTATGTAAGATTTTTAAATATTTTTTTATATTTTTATAATCACCAAGCCTGCATTTATTTGATCATAAACGCCATAAAAACGGCAATGTTATGAAACATTATTGCAATTTAAAACAACAGTTTCTATTTGAATATATTTTAAAATGTAATTTATTCCTGTGATGCAAAGCTGAATTTTCAGCATCATTACTCCATTCTTCATTGTCACATGATCCTTCAGAAATCTTTCTAATATGCTGATTTGCTGCTCAAAAACATTTTTGTTTTTAATTATTTTGTTATTACCAATGTTGAAAATAGCTTCTTTCAATTTTTGTATAACTGTTTTTTTTCATGATCTTCTTTTGTAAAAATACTCGAAGTTTAAAAGACCAGAATTTGTTGAAATATTTATAACATTATAATAGTCTTTACTGTCCACTTTTGATCAGTTTTGCTGAAAATACACTATAATTTACTTTAAAAGAAATTGAGTGACCTCATCCTTTTAACATTATGTGGGAAATATTCTGAACGTTCACTTATTTCCCCCCCCCCCAAAATTTGTAATGATTTAGTTTTCTATATTATTGTATTTTATTATATTTTTTTTTATATTATCGTTTATTCAGTTTCACATCATTTCCTTTATGCTAAGTGACAACACACTTTCACATATGTTTGGATTTTGAACTCAGTTTATGACAAAAACTCCTGTATTATAAAACCAGGATCTGTAGTCTTCTTATTGTTTTGTATTTATATAGTGTATTGTATACCAACAAAAATATTCATAATAATCTCTCTCTCTCTCTCTCTCTCTCAGGGTGCATTTACACAGATAAAGTGTAGTTCTCCTCTCTATATTGGAGGAGTTCCTAATTATGATATTACTAAGATGAGCGCTGGCGTCCTGAGACCCTTCAGTGGAACTGTGCAGAAGGTACTAGAGTTGTAGAAACTATAGACACCCAAACAACCACATAGCAACGTTAACAAATAATCATGATTATTAAATAGTGTAAATTCAGCAGCGGTTAATTCAATATGAGATTGAAGATGCTTAGTGTTCAATGCTGTGGTTGAATTTAATGCTGCAACACCTGACTATTTACTACTGCACAAGATCCATATGCAGATTTAATGTTTGTAGTATTATCATTTCCATTCTTTCCTCCTGACCCAGATCACTCTGAATGACCGCACTATAGAGCTGAATCCCGGTCAGGCTTTTGGGGTGAACGTGTTGAACGCAGATCACCCGTGTGTGGAGAACCCGTGTGCTAATGGAGGAACGTGCAGGCCGAAGTGGGACGGATACGACTGTGACTGTGCGCTTGGGTATGATGGGAAACACTGTCAGAAAGGTGAGAAAACAAGCAACTCTAAGGCTTAGGTGCTCCTGAAGATCTGCCATCCATAGTTAATCCAGGGATAAGTTTTGAATGGAATCCTTACATACTTCACATGCAATTATTGCCAAATGCATAATGTGCAGTATGCGGAAAAACATACTATATCCATTAAAAATAGAGTTTGCAGCACTGTACAGTATATGATGTGCACCATACAGTATGCTAGTATTTCATTCCAAAAGTAGGCTATGTCAAATGATTTACTGGCAAACTACTATTCTCACAATTTCAAGGTATGCAAATTTCCTATATGAATTTATGTTATATGTTATTGTTAACTGAAGACTGAAAATCACTTTTGGCAATTGAAATAATAAAAAAAATCCTAATACTTAGAAAGGTTGCCTTTTATTTAACTAATATCATTTTAAAATGACTAAAACTTAAGCAAAAATAAGTATTTACAGCTATATAGAAATTAACAATAGACGTATTTGAATAATTATATTATAATTTGTATTTATAAATTTTATCTATTATTTTATGTCATTTTAATGTCAAAAGCACATTAAAAAATGACAAAAACTATAAAAATAAAAGTGAATTAAACTGGAAAAAAAATACAGTATATCAGAATGCACTGCACTACGTTTAATCTTCCATGCCTGTTATGACTCCTCTTTGACTTATTATTTAATCAGGTTGTGTTTTTAAATACAAAATTAGATTAAAATGCAAATAACAATATGAATATAGCTGAAAACAGTGCAAACTACTAAGCTTTCCACAGTGCTTCTCATATTATTAGTATAAGGTTGAAACTGCACTCTGCAGGAAGGCAGATATCCAGGAGTGGGACTGAGCGCTAAGTGAAAACTTTCCTTCCGTAGTATTTTTTTAGACTGAGATGTCGCTCTGATATTCTTTGCAGACATCTTCCATAACACCTCAAAATCTTTCTTAAGCTTCTTTTATTCTGTTTTGTGCTCTCACTGTGCAGAATGTGGGAATTATTGCTTAAACAGTAAGTACAGCAGGCAAAATCTTATTTATGTCTGCTCTTTAATAAGAATGGCTTTAGTGTATTTATGATGTGTGCTGCCATCTAGTGAATGTAACAGAGCTGTGCACTCTTGTGTTTCACTGTATCAGCTGTCACTGAATCTATTGAGATCCCTCAGTTCACAGGACGCAGCTATCTGACATACGACAACAGAGATATCCTCAAAAGGTAGAGTAATTTTGCTTTTACACTCTATAACTGAGCTCGAATCAATAGAGTGAATTAGTCCCTGCATACTTGTTCAGCAGCCTTGGTTCTAGAAGTATTTAACAAGTCTTTGTTAATGCATTATATGCCGTGAACTAAACCAAGCAGCTATGAGGTGAATCACAACATTAAAAACTTTAATTTGAAGCAAAAAAGTATTTGAAAATCAAACAAAAAGACAAAGATACAAGACTGAGAACTTAATGAGGGATAACTACAATCCCATGAACCATTGCAAATGACAATCAAATTAAAAATGATGGTGAAATATAAAACTATTCATTTAAAGTTGTTGATTATAACTATAAAACAATAGTTTTTAGCAAAATTTGCATTACGTCATTTGCAGTGCTTCCTGGGCAGTGTGTTCCCTGAAAACTCTTTGGTGCATTTGCTCCCGCAATCTCGATTGTTGAATTTTCACATCATCAGATAATGTAGTTTTTCCACCATGAATTACATAGTTAAATATGATTGAAATAATAAGGGCTGATGGCTTCAACAAAAGCAAATACCATTGATTAACAACCTTGGAGCTCAATGTAGGCCTGTTAAAAATCTATTACCCAAAGAACTCGATTGTTGCACTCTATGCTTCATATAAAGTTTTTGTCTTTTTTGTGCATACTGTACATGCATGCACACGTGCTAAAATAACGGTGCGTGTCTCTGCAGGGTATCAGGTTCCAGAACAAACATGTTCATGCGTTTTAAGAGCACGTCTAAAGATGGTCTTTTACTATGGCGGGGGGACAGTCCAATGAGAGCCAACAGTGACTACCTGTCTCTCGGCCTTCAAGACGGAGCGCTCATTTTCAGGTATAACAACATATCCACCTGCAGTATGCTTAAAGGCATGATCGTTACATATGTCAGACAATTTACAGATCCTAAGATCCTCCTAACATCTCTTCTTCTCTCTACAGTTATAATCTTGGTAGCGGAGCCGGCACCGTGGTCATTAATGGCACATTTAGTGATGGCAAATGGCACAGAGTGAAGGCTGTCAGGTCAGACATTTGCCATCAGATGTCTTTCTTCATCAAAATTTCACATAATTCAGCATGCTTTTTTTTTTGTGAAACCTGATAGTAATTTCTGAGTGAAAACTGTTTAAAGTAAATCCTACGTCAAATTCCAGGCAATTTGCACCATTTAAAATGGCCATAGTTTTCTCAGTTTAATGGTCAAGACGGTTTGTCTCTGTTTGAAGGGATGGACAGTCTGGTAAACTAACCGTTGATGATTACGGAGCTAAAACAGGCAGATCTCCTGGAAAGATGAGACAGCTGAACATCAATGGTGACCTTTACATTGGTAAGATTAAACACAATTACGACGTTAATTGAAATGTGATAACAATTATGATAATGACAATAGATGTTCATACAAGAGTGTGTATGAAATAAAGTAGGAATATAAAAACACTACCACTCAGAAGTGGTTTTCTTGAAAGAAACTAATTATTTTATTCAGCAAGTATGCATTAAATTGATCAGAAGTGACAGTATAGACATTTATAATGTTAAGAAAGTGTTTGTTTTGAACCTTCTATTCATTACAGAATCCTGAAATAAATTGATTACAGTTTTGATAAAAAAAAATATGAAGCAGCACACCCCTTTTCAACTTTTTGTATGTTTCTTAAGCAGCAAATTAGCATATCAGAATGATCACTGAAAGATCATGTAACACTGAAGACGGGAGTAACAGTGCTGAAAATTCAGCTTTGCATCACATACATAAATTACATTTTACGTCATGAAAAAGAAAATAGCTAGTTTAAATTGTAATATTATTTCACAACATTTCTGTTTTTACGGTATTTTTGATCCAATAAATTCAGCTGTGGTAAGCATAAGAGACTTCTTTAAAAAAAAACATTAAAAGCTTTTGAATGTAGTGTATGAATTGTACATGTATTTGTCTAGTTCTGTTGGTGATTTTGATTTCAAACTTCTCCAGGGGGGATGAAGGAGATCGCGTTGCACACTAACAGGCAGTACATGCGAGGTTTAGTGGGATGCATTTCTCATTTCACACTGGCCACAGACTACCATCTGTCTCTGGTTGATGATGCAGCTGACGGCAAGAACATCAACACCTGCACCAACTGAACACCTCAAAAACACCCGCTACAGATCGTGACCATCAGTATCTGTGATCCAAGAACAACATCATCAAAATAACAACAATATCAGGAACACCAACATCACTGACCTCAGCTGAGAAGCAACAAATACATTTGCAGTTGCAGACAAAATTAATATATGCCCCATTCAACCCTTCAAAATCATCATAGTTAGTCAACAATAAGCTATAACGTAATAAAAGAGCCAAACCTACAGCATTTAGCTTGGAACATTGTATATGTGGTGAGATGAGAATGAAAGTGTTTTCTTGTGAACCTTCCATTATACACCAAATTCCAGCACCAACAGCAAGAGCTTCTGCACTCAGTGTAATAACAAAACGGTTTTCAAACATGTAGTTGAATCACAGTAAATAAATGTTGTAATATTTCATAAGCGAGCATGCATATATTTGAAGGCAAGCCCAGCTCAGAGGTTGTTTGTCCATCATGCAATATTTGATCTTTTAAAGCATACTAAACATGTTTATACGCCAAACTGTGTATGTTTTCAAATCTACAAGCCCTTTTTATGGCACTTACTGTATGATTCTGCAACCAGTTCTTGTCCTTAGTCAGATGGGTCCTCTTGTATTATTCTCTTCAAGGGCAAAGTTGAGGGACAAATGAATTTATATAATTATTGTTTTTTTTTATACTATTAATTTTGAATCAGTATTTAGACTGATGAATTTATAGATAAAGATGGTTGTGATGAATAGCTGTCATGTAGTGTAGTAAACGTCTCTCTCTTCTGAGGTAATGTTTGCACTGTGAGTTTTTAGGCTGCTAGTGGTGGAAGGACAAAGTGATGTGGTTTTTCTTTTGTATCAGAGGTTTCTCTTTAACGTCTCTGCCTCTCTTTTCCTTCTAGCTACACACTTTTATGAATCCCAAAGACTCTTTATAGCTACTCTAGCTCTTTATTTGTGTTCATGTAAGTTAATGGATGTCTGCAAAAAAAATGCCTCTCTCTTGTCTGCCTTGATGGTTATTAAAGCCATCATTTTGCCATCAAAATGGACTTGTGATTTCATTAAAAGGAATGCCAGACTTTCATTTTACTCGGGTGTATGCTTAAATTTAATTTAAAGCTTGTAATTATCAAATTTCTCACAAGACTTCAAAACCCGTAGATATACCACGCAGTTACTTTACTATATTATATATATATTATATATTATATATATCTATCTATATATAATATATATATGTGAGTGCCGTCAAACGATTAATCGCGATTAATTGCATCCAAAATAAACGTTTTTTGTTTACATAATATATGTGTGTGTATTGTGTGTATTTATTATGTATATATAAATATACACACATACTGTTTATATTTTGAAAATATTTACATGTATAGATTTATATTCATATAAAGTTATATCATATATAATATATTTAATATATAAACATAACACATTTTTCTTAAATATATGCATGCATGTGTGTGTATTTATATATGCATAGTAAATATACACAGTATGCACACATATACTTGTTACACAAAAACTTTTTATTTTGGATGTGATTAATCGCGATTAATCGTTTGACAGCACTAATTATATATATATATAAAGAACATAGGAACTTATCCTAATCGCTAATAGACTTTCTTGCCAGCAATTGCTTCAGCGTCAATGGGCGTCCACAAAACAAAAACTTTTTATTTTGGATGCGATTAATCGCGATGGATGTAATTGGATGTATTTGAATCCCCTGTGATTAGCATAAAGGGAAATTTCATAACACCACATTTTAAGCCCGCATTTTGGGTTGCATTTTTGCCCTAAACCCAAATTTGATCTTGGACAGAGAGCATTATTCGGGCTGATAGATGAGCATTTTCAAACAAGCAAGCCACAAGAGTGCTGTTGTATTGATATCAGTTTCAGGTGATCATGATTCATGACACAATTGTTCTTTGATATTCAATGTGTCCGTGATAATGCCCTAAAATACCCTCCTTTCCTTCTTTTCTGCCCAGGTTGACACATTTCTCCGCATAAAGCTGACGTTTAAGCCCAACAGAGGATCAGCAAGTAATCAAAACTATTCATTCCAGATAAAAAAAATACATGACAATTCACCTTGGCCCAAAATAAGAGTAATCCCAAGACAACAAAAGATTAAGATGTGACATGACTCAGATAGCAAAGTTTAATGCCTTGGTAAATTACACGTTATCTTATTTCACTGGGGAATAGATCGTCAGCCATGTGGAGTCAGATAATAATTACGAACTCATGATTTATTTCCATGCAAATTAGGATGTCGTGGAAAAGTTAATTTATTTCAGTGATTCAACTCAAATTGTGAACTTGTGTATTAAATAAATTCAATGAACACAGACTGAAATAGTTTAAGTCTTCGGTTCTTTTAATTATGATGATTTTGGCTCACATTTAACAAAAACCCAACCAATTCACTATCTCAACAAATTAATACTTCATAAGACCAATAAAAAAAAAAACTTTTTCTGGAAAGTATGTTCATTTACTGTACTTGTTCTCAATACTTGGTAGGGGCTCCTTTTGCTTTAATTACTGCCTCAATTCAGCGTGGCATGGAGGTGATCAGTTTGTGGCACTGCTGAGGTGGTATGGAAGCCCAGGTTTATTTGACAGTGGCCTTCAGCTCATCTGCATTTTTTGGTGTCTTGTTTCTCATTTTCCTCTTGACAATACCCCATAGATTCTCTATGGGGTTCAGGTCTGGTGAGTTTGTTGGCCAGTCAAGCACACCAACACCATGGTATTTTAACCAACTTTTGGTGCTTTTGGCATGGTGGGCAGGTGCCAAATCCTGCTGGAAAATGAAATCAGCATCTTCAAAAAGCTGGTCAGCAGAAGGAAGCATGAAGTGCTCCAAAATTTCTTGGTAAACGGGTGCAGTGACGTTGGTTTTCAAAAAACACAATGGACCAACACCAGCAGATGACATTGCACCCCAAATCATCACAGACTGTGGAAACTTAAAACTGGACTTCAAGCAACTTGGGCTATGAGCTTCTCCACCCTTCCTCCGGACCTTGGTTTCCAAATGAAATACAAAAATTGCTCTCATCTGAAAAGAGGACTTTGTACCACTGGGCAACAGTCCAGTTCTTTTCCTTAGCCCAGGTAAGACGCCGCTGATGTTGTCTGTGGTTTCAGAGTGGCTTAACAAGAGGAATACGACAACTGTAGCCAAATTCCTTGACAAGTCTGTGTGTGGTGGCTCTTGATGCCTTGACCCCAGCCTCAGTCCATTCCTTGTGAATTTCACTCAAATTCTTGAATCGATTTTTGCTTGACAATCCTCATAAGTCTGCAGTTCTCTCGGTTGGTTGTGCAACTTTCTTCCACACTTTTTCCTTCCACTAAACCTTCTGTTAACATGCTTGGATACAGAAATCTGTGAACAGCCAGCTTCTTTGGCAAAAGAATGTTTGTGGCTTACCCTCCTCGTGAAAGGTGTCAATGATTGTCTTCTGGACAAACTGTCAGATCAGCAGTCCTCGCCATGATTGTGTAGCCTAGTGAACCAAAAATGAGAGACCATTTTGAAGAGTTGATTAGCTGATTGGCATGTCACCATATTCTAATTTGTTGAGATAGTGAATTGGTGGGTTTTTGTTAAACGTGAGCCAAAATCATCAATTAAAAGAACAAAGACTTAAACTACGTCAGTCTGTGGCGCATTGATTATTTACTGCAGATGTTTCACCATTTGGAGTTGAATTACTGAAATGAAAATTAACGTTCCATGACATTCTACATTTTTTTTAATTTATTGAGATGCACCTGTAATGCTTTCCAAGAAAATCTGTCTATCCCTGAAGCCCCCCCCCCCAAAAAGAAACAAAGATTGTGATTTAATTGCAAATTGACTACATAAATGTCAACAGAATTCAAGTGAAAGCTTATTTTCTGTTTGCATTTGGCAGATTTTCTAAATAATGTTTTATTTTTGCACATTAGACTTGATTTATCACGTTCCTCTGCTTCTGTCTTTTGCATTGGTTGAAATCACATTTCAACCTAACATTCATATAATTTATGATATAACTACTGCAAAACATTCTCTTGATTAAACAGACATTTCATTTCATACCATTGTTACATTAATGCACAATGCTGCAGAAGGATGATTTGTTCAAGACAGGCTAAAGAGGCTTACATCAGACTTTACATGTGCAGCGTCCTATAGAACTCTCATATGTCAGGACCACTAAATCTTCTCACTCATCTGAACGAGATTGTAGTTTGGGAGAATGTTGTTAGGTGGTTTCTAGGGTGTTGCTAGGCAGTTGCTAAGGTGTTCTTTGTGGTTGATGGGTAAAAGGTCCCACCTGCAAGTCTCTTGATCTCTACGTCAACGTAAATCGTAGGATGACCACACACACACACACACACCACACACACACACACACACCGTCTTTACGTTGGGGTCAGTAAACCATCTTGTTCACCAAAGCTGCATTTATTTGATTGGAAAAAAAGAAAAACAGTAATATTGTGAAAAATATTACAATTTAAAATAACTTTTCTATTTGAATATATAGTAAAATGTATTTTTTTCTGTGATGCAAAGCTGAATTTTCGGCATCATTACACCAGTCTTCATTGTCACCTGATCCTTCAGAAATCATTCTAATATGCCGATTTTCTGATCAAGACTTGTCGGGATTACTTATCATTTTGAAACAGTTTTGTGCTGCGTCCAATTGTTATTCAGGGATCTTGTATGAATAGACAGCTCAAGAGCAACAGTTAGTCGAATAAAGTGTTTTAACATGTCTTTACTGTCACTTTTGATCGATTGAGTGCATCCTTACTGAATAAAAGTCTAATTTAGTTAAAAAAATCTACTGACCCCAAACTTTTGAATGGTGCACATTCATCTCCATTAATCAAGAACCTTATATTTCTAAATTATGTAAATTGTGCTCCCGCAGATCTCAGATTAGGAGTGAGAACCTCTTATGTTCCAGGTTAGTTAGATTGATTCCTTGAGCTATAATATAATCTGCTGGAGGCTGGTGTGTAACTGTGAGCATGCTTTTCATATAGGCTGAATTAGAGTAATGCTGTTATTGTCGGTGAGGTTTTAGCTAAGATGTAGGATTATGGAGAGAGATATAATCCCACAGAGGCCATTGACTGCCGTGGAGAGAACAGAAGTGATGCCTGGATTACGGTGCTAAAGCGATGAGAGAACATGTGGACAGACACACAAGGTCTCTTAGGACGAACCATTAAGCTTTTTTATTCGCTGGTTATTGTAGGATAAAACAAGATGGTCACAGTGTGTTTTCTGCTAATGTTATACCAAAGCTTTGTATTTGTCAAATGTGCAACAGCAGAACTCTTTGACAATATAATCAAGCTCGCTGGATGTAGTAAATTATCCGGAAACTACGTTTTTCCCAACTTTTTTTATTAATACTTTGAATTTGACGTACTTTAAACACTGTTTTTGCCTACTGTATAGTAGGAAATGATACGATTTTGGATGCAGCAACACACTGCATGCTAGAACATACTTCATAAATGGTTGATAAGTAAGTTTAAGTATAGTAAAAGTGATACTAATACATCACATCGAATAAATTAAAAGTGGTAAAAAGTATAAAGCTACACAGAGGACAGTGAATTTACTCAAAGTGATTCATGCTACTCAGTGGAAACGACCATTTAAAATGAGTTTTGGCCAACACACACTCATGCATTTTGTAACTATTTACAATTTGGCATATTAGTGGCTAAATAAAATGAATTTGATTTGTATGTTTTCAAACAATCTGCTTACTCCCCACTGACAGTTAGGTTTAGCGGTGGACCTTCTTGCTTACATTTTTTCCAAAAAATTATGTTTTTCTACAAATGTTACCCTTGAGCACAAAGGTATGTAGTAGCACGGCATATGTTGTACAAGGCCCACAAGACATTGTACGTGTCAATAGATTTTTTTTTTTTTATGCCAAAAATCATTAGGATAATATGTAAAGATCATGTTCCATTAAGTTATTTTGTAAATTTCCTACCGTAAAATATATCAAAACTTAATTTTTGATAAGGAATATGCTTGCTAAGGACTTCATTTGGACCACTTTAAAGGTGATTTTCTCAATATTTGATTTTTTTTCACTCTCAGATTCCAGATTTTCAAATATCTCGGCCAAATATTGTTCTAACAATATTACTTGTTATTAGCCTAACAAACCATACATCAATCTTCAAGCTTATTTATTCAGCTTTCAGATGAGTATGATCTCTCAATTTTGAAAAATTGACCCTTATGATTGGTCCAGGGTCACAAATTATATCATACAAATTCATGTTTTCCTCATGAGATCAGGTTGGATTTTGAATTTTCAGATATGGATGAAAGACAGAAGCCCGTTCAGATATGCGTTGTGGATTGCAGTGTTGTTAACTAAAACTATTAAAAGCTATTGTTCGAGAGATAAATATTAAAGCAAAATACTGAGATTAGATGAAAAAGTAAACAGAAAGTAGAAACTTAATAATAATAAAACATGAATTAAAGCTAGAAATATGTTTTTAAAGGTCTAATGTTTTTAGCAAAGCTTGTTTTTCAAATAAATATTCAGCTTGTCATTGAAATAATATTTGTTCATTTTGTTTGTTTGATTAATTGATTTACGATTGTTGGAGGGGGTGAAAACAGAAGATTCACACTATAACTGCATTGTGGTTATTGCTAACGAAATGAAACACTATTTTTTTATAATAGAATACTGCATTGGCAACTAACTGAAATAAGTTTATAATTAAAAGCTAAATAGAAATAGAACCTAACAAAATTACTGAAATGTAAACTAAAATCGAAATGAAATCTGAAAATATGAAATATTAGTAAATACTGTAGTAGCATGCTAAAATGACATTTCTGAAGTCCGAAGAAACATTCCTGGTGATTCCTTGAGCTCAGAGAAGCTTGAATCACTGCAGCTGTACATGTTCAACCCTCATTCACTCTCTCTCTCATTCAGAATCTCTCTCTGACCCTCACATCCATTACATCAGTGATGAAAGAGGAAAGCACTGTAATCTATCTGACACATGCTCTCATTTCAACTCATCTTTTGTCTGGTTTCAATTAATCTCATGTGTTTTCTCTTCTTCTAGCCATGTTCAAAGAGGACAGAATGTCAGGGGTGTGTCATGTGACAAGTAGGTAGCAGTGTGTCCATCTGTTGCTGTTACTTATAGTGTTGAACTAAACTCTCTCTTACTCTGAGCAGAGACAGACTGAGAGGAAGTGATGTGGGAAACAGAAGACCGAGACCATGACTGAGTCTGCGCTCAGGTTTGGTTTGTTGAAGAGCTGTTCTTCAGTGTTTGTTGCTGTATCTTCCGTTTGGTGATGGAGCCTCAACGGCAGATCTACAGAAGACTGGACATCCCGGATCATGTGCATTACATCATCGCCTTCCTCATCCTCATCATCGGCACTTTAGGAGTCACGGGCAACGCTTTGGTCATGTTTGCCTTCTACAGGCATGAATGCTTAGTTGTTTGTTGAGATGAAGAACTTGAACCAATCTCTTAGCTCATGTGGGGAAATTTGGTGTTTTATTACGTAGCACTGTATGATGCAGTAAATTAATTATCAAACTCGATTCGAATATGTTATTGACATTAATTGTTTTAGTAAATTGGGGCAGTGCGGTAAAACTAGAGCAGGCAGTGAAATACTAGTAAAAAGCTTCTCTTTTCTTTTTTACTACACCCGTTTGCTCAGATTAAGGTTACTCACGCAAAACACCCCGCAGGTCACCGGACAGCCCTAATCCTCATTTTCCATAATTGTTTTTTCCTTTGCATTCAAAATAGGTCATTTTTAGGGCAGGGAACTTGTGAATATTGTGAACGAGGTATAAATAACAAGGTTGATTCATTTCCATAAATGGGTGCAATTATTGAAATCATGGGCTTCTGTAGAGTGGAAGGAATTGACTGCTATTACAGGAATCCCTAGAACTACAATACATCGATGGAAAGAACTGCAATGGAGGCATTTGATCTGTTGGATATCAGCTTTGACAAATAACTCTCATTTGCATCCCATCTTCTTTTTATGCATTTACAATGAAAGGTTTTGTCGGCAAACATTAGTAGGGATATAATCGTTCTGTGTGTGTAATAAAATCTGTTTATAATATTACATATTTGCATTTAAATGCAGTTAAAAGGATAGTTATGGAATATTTCTGCCATCGAAAAAAAAAGGGTAATTGCAACTTTGTGTCTCACAACTTTTTTAAAATAAAAATTCTGAATTGTGAGATGAAAATTCACAATTACCTTTTTAAATTTTTTATTCAGTGGTGCATACAAAATGCTTGGTGTACGTTTGCAATTGAGATAACACCTACTATATTTGGTATCAAAATGGTAGAAAACATGCCAACGAACAGCGTGCAAAACTTTTAAAGTGTAACTTATTGATAATATTTATGACATGATGTCCTCGTTTTTAACATTTTAACCAGCATATTTATGACAAAATGTACTGCATAGCAAGGTTATTTTCGTAAACAAAAACTGAAATGAAGACTAAGGCCCAATCCCAATTCTACCCCTTAGCCCTTCCCCTTTCCCCTACCCCTCCGTTTCGCGCGATCACGTGAAGGGGTAGGGGTGTCTCGATTCTCTTTTGGTTGGAGGGGTAGGGGAAGGGCTAGATAGCCCTTCAAATGAAGATTTTTCGGGACCTCACTTCAAATGAAGGGGTATAATTATCTTAGCTAACGCTTCAGAGGCAACATGGCTGCCCGAGTGAACAAAAAGACACATAAATGTAAGCATTTTGGCATTAATAAAGATTTTAACATAAAGTAATCATTTGTTTTATATTACATTCAATCGTGAGTTCATATTTACGGTCATGTTACTCAAAGAAATGTTTGCAAAAAAAATCGCTAATATTTGCTAACTAACGTCATATCATTATAGACTGCACGATAGTGCCACAACATGTTTTCATGTCTGATCAGGGCGATAACCACCGTAGACATTGAGGGGGGCTAGTCCCCCCAATAATTAGAAATCGCTAAACCC
>JADLZN010003447.1:0-63318 GCA_018155175.1 Sinocyclocheilus anophthalmus
ACACACATACATATATATATACACACATACATATACATACAAACACATACATACTGTATATACATACACACACATACATATACACACACAGATATATATAATAGATATATATACACCACACAATATACATACAACACATACATTTATATAGATATATACATACATCATAATATACATACAAACACCATACATATATATACATATACCACACACATACTTAACCTACACAAGATACATCTATATACACACACAGCTTAACATATTATATATAAACACACAGATATACATATATATATTACACAAACACATATTACATATCTATATATATATACACACACACATAACTATACAGATATAATACACAAACATATACATATATATGTACACACACAGATATCCATATTATATATACACACACACAATACATATCTATACTAAAAACAATATACATTTATATATATATACACACACACATATAAATACATACATACACAACACATCTACATATTACAGTATAATAATATACACAAAATTTACATATATATATATACACACACACATCATCATCATCATCACACACACACACACTATACATATATACACAAACATATATATATACTGTGGGGAAAAAAAGTATTTAGTCAGCAACCAATTGTGCAAGTTATCCCACTTAAAAAGATGAGAGAGGACTGTAATTTTAATCATAGGTATACCTAAACTATGAGAGACAAAATGAGAAAAAAAAAATCCAGAAAATCACATTGTAGGATTTTTAAAGAATTAATTGGTTAATTCCTCGGTAAAATAAGTATTTGGTAACCTACAAACAAGCAAGATTTCTGGCTCTCACAGAACTGTAACTTCTTCTTTAAGAGGCTCCAATGTCCTCCACTGGTTACCTGTATTAAATGGCATCTGTTTGAACTCGTTATCAAAATAAAATACACCTGTCCACAACCTCAAACAGTCACACTCCAAACTCCAACATGGCCAAGACCAAAGAGCTGTCAAAGGACACCAGAAAAAAAAAATTGTAGGCCTGCACCAGGCTGGGAAAACTGAATCTGCAATAGGTAAGCAGCTAGGTGTGAAGAAATCAACTGTGGGAGCAATTATTAGAAAATTGAAAACATACAAGACCACTGATAATCTCCCCTCGATCTGGGGCTCCACGCAAGATATCACTCTGTGGGGTCAAAATGATCACAAGAACTGTGAGCAAAAAATCCCAGAACCACAAGGGGGGACCTAGTGAATGACCTGCAGAGAGCTGGGACCAAAGTAAAAAAGGCTACCATCAGTAACACACTGCAACGCCAGGGACTCAAATCCTGCAGTGCCAGACGTGTCCCCCTGCTTAAGCCAGTACATGTCCAGGCCCGTCTGAAGTTTGCTAGAGAGCATTTGGATGATCCAGAAGAGAGATTGGGAGAATGTCATATGGTCAGATAAAACCAAAATAGAACTTTTTGGTAAACTCAACTTGTCGTGTTTGGAGGAAAAATAATGCTGAGTTGCATCCAAAGAACACAATACCTACTGTGAAGCATGGGGGTGGAAACATCATGCTTTGGGGCTGTTTTTCTGCAAAGGGACAAGGACGACTGATCAGTGTAAACAAAAGAATGAATGGAGCCATGTATCGTGAGATTTTGAATGAAAACCTCCTTCCATCAGCAAGGGCATTGAAGATGAAACGTGGCTGGTCTTTCAGCATGACAATGATCCCAAACACACCGACCGGGCAACGAAGGAGTGGCTTCGTAAGCAGCATTTCAAGGTCCTGGAGTGGCCTAAACAGTCTCCAGATCTCAACCCCATAGAAAAACTTTGGAGGGAGATGAAAATCCGTGTTGCCAAGCGACAGCCCCAAAACATTACTGCTATAGAGGAGATCTGCATGGAGGAATGGACCAAAATACCAGCAACAGTGTGTGAAAAACCTTGTGAAGACTTACAGAAAACGTTGACCTCTGTCATTGCCAACAAAGGATATATAACAAAGTATTGAGATGAAATTTTGTTATTGACAAATTATTATTTTCCACCATAATTTGCAAATAAATTCTTTAAAAATCCTACAATGGTGATTTTCTGGATTTTTTTTTTCATTTTGTCTCTCATAGTTGAGGTATACCTATGATGAAATTACAGGCCTCTCTCATCTTTTTAAGTGGGAGACTTGCACAATTGGTGGCTGACTAAATACTTTTTTCCCCACTGTATAATATACACACACAAGAAAAACAAGTAGATAGAATAGAACAAAAATAGAAAGCTAGTGTTTGTTTTTTGCTGTTTTTTTAAAAAAGAAGATAAATCTAAAGTAGAATTAAAATAGAATAGAAAGTGCTAGAGTTGGAGGGTCAAATAAAGGTGGAACAGATAATAACTGTCTGTGGTCAGATTATTAATATCCAGATCATGTAATATATTAGTGAATTTCCATTTATTTATTTACTTTCATTATTATATTATTCATTTGACCTGACTGATCATTTATTTGATGGCACACCATATATACAATCCCGATTCCAAAAAAGTTGGCACACTGTACAAATTGTGAATAAAAACAAAATGCAATGTGGAAGTTTCCTTTTTTTTCAAATTTCAATACTTTATTCAGAATACAACTAGATGACATATCAAATGTTTAAACTGAGAAAATGTATAATTTTAAGGAAAAAATACGTTGATTTTAAATTTCATGGCATCAAAAAAGTTGGGACAAGGCCATGTATACCACTGTGTGGCATCCCCTCTTCTATTTATAACAGTCTGCAAACGTCTGGGACTGAGGAGACAAGTTGCTCAAGTTTAGGAATAGGAATGTTGTCCCATTCTTGTCTAATACAGGCTTCTAGTTGCTCAACTGTCTTAGGTCTTTGTCGCATCTTCCTCTTTATGATGCGCCAAATGTTTGCTATGGGTGAAAGATCTGCAGGCTGGCCATTTCAGTACCCGGATCCTTCTTCTACGCAGCCATGATGTTGTAATTGATGCAGTATGTGGACTGGCATTGTCATGTTGGAAAATGCAAGGTCTTCCCTGAAAGAGACGACGTCTGGATGGGAGCATATGTTGTTCTAGAACTTGGATATACCTTTCAGCATTGATGGTGCCTTTCCAGATGTGTAAGCTCCCATGCCACACGCACTCATGCAACCCCATCCCATCAGAGACGCAGGCTTCTGAACTGAGCGCTGATAAAAACTTGGGTTGTCCTTGTCCTCTTTAGTCCGGATGACATGGCGTCCCAGTTTTCCAAAAAGAAATTCAAATTGATTCGTCTGACCACAGAACAGTTATCCACTTTGCCACAGTCCATTTTAAAATGATTCTTGGCCCAGAGAAAACGCCTGCGCTTCTGGATCATGTTTAGATATGGCTTCTTTTTTGACCTATAGAGTTTTAGCCGGCAACGGCGAATGGCACGGTGGATTGTGTTCACCGACAATGTTTTCTGGAAGTATTCCTGAGCCCATGTTGTGATTTCCATTACAGTAGCATGCCTGTATGTGATGCAGTGCCGTCTAAAGACCCGAAGATCACGGGCATCCAGTATGGCTTTCCGGCCTTGACCCTTACGCACAGAGATTGTTCCAGATTCTCTGAATCTTTGGATGATATTATGCACTGTAGATGATGATAATTTCAAACTCTTTGCAATTTTTCTCTGAAAAACTCCTTTCTGATATTGCTACACTATTTTCCGCCGCAGCATTGGGGGAATTGGTGATCCTCTGCCCATCTTGACTTCTGAGAGACACTGCCACTCTGAGAGGCTCTTTTATACCAATCATGTTGCCAATTGACCTAATAAAAAATTGGTCCTCCAGCTGTTCCTTATAACTTTTCCGGACTCTTATTGCTACCTGTCCCAACTTTTTGGAATGTGTAGCTCTCATGAAATCCAAAATGAGCCAATTTCAAAACATTTCAAAATGTCTCACTTTCAACATTTGATAAGTTATCTATATTCTATTGTGAATAAAATATAAGTTATGAGATTTGTAAATTATTCCATTCCTTTTTTACTCACAATTTGTACAGTGTCCCAACTTTTTTGGAATTGGGTTTGTATGTATATATATTTTATAAATGATACACATATTGTATGTTATGTATATGCTGTAAATGATTTTTGTAAATAAAACATTAACATAACACATTATTGGAGTGTGATTTACAAAAAAACAATTTTAGTATGTTATTCTTTCTACTTATACATGTTTAATTCAGTGTGTTACTTGCAATTTCTTTGTAATTAATTATGAAATTTACCAGCAATTTACATTTTAATTAATTTATACAATTTTTTTTGTTACATTTTCTATCTCGCGCTATATAGGCTATAAAGTGGGTACGGAAATTATTCAGACCCCCTTAAAGTTTTCACTCTTTGTTATATTGCAGCCATTTGCTAAAATCATTTAAGTTTTCTTTTGACCGCACCTCCCACCCACCCACATTAATGTTACAACAGCACCCCATATTGACAGAAAAACCAGAATTGTTGACATGTTTGCAGATTTATTAAAAAAGAAAAATTGAAATATCACATGGTCCTAAGTATCAGACCCTTTGCTGTGACAATCATATATTTAACTCAGGTGCTGTCAATTTCTTCTAATCATCCTTGAGATGGTCCTACACCTTCATTTTAGTTCAGCTGTGTTTGATTATACTGATTGAACTTGATCAGGAAAGCCACACACCTGTCTATAT
This sequence comes from Sinocyclocheilus anophthalmus, assembly GCA_018155175.1. NCBI lineage: Eukaryota > Metazoa > Chordata > Actinopteri > Cypriniformes > Cyprinidae > Sinocyclocheilus > Sinocyclocheilus anophthalmus. The sequence continues at coordinate 4,729 of JADLZN010003447.1, forward strand.
ACGCCCTTACCGCTCACCGTGCATGTCAGCGCAATGGCATCATGCGGGTCAAAGGGAACTGCCTGAAGAGCTCAGAGACCGCATTGTCAAGTCCCGTCAAGTCACCTGTACTTATCTCTGCGCTTTAACAATACAGATTGTGTTAAAGCAACTGAACAGCATTAATTAGGGAAATAGTGTCAATAATGCAAAGTGACACTAGTAAACACTCATTTTTCAGTTAAAAGACAGTTCATCATTGAATTCAGTAATATCATCATCCAGCTCAGTTCAGTTAAAATATTGTCTGTGCAATCAAGTCAACGATATCGCTGAAAATGAAGTGTCCCCAACTAAGCAAGACAGAGGCGACAGCGGCAAGGAACCAAAACTCAATCGGTGACAGAAATGGAGAAAAAAAACCTTGGGAGAAACCAAGCTCAGTCGGGGGGCCAGTTCTCCTCTGACCAGACAAACCAGCAGTACGGACAAATCAATTTAAGACGTAATAAAACAGACGATGAACAATATTAACAGCAATGATTATATGATGCAATCAAACTTATATCAAAATGTGGTAGTTCTGTAAGTGTTTCAGGGTTGGCATCATCTGAGGTCCTTTGAGTGGTTGGCATCATCTCTTCTCAGGTGTCTGGATCCAGACTGAAGCTTGTGTAAATCCTAGTTACATCCGTGGCAAAAAACAGAGAAACAAATTGAGACATAATTAGCGTAGCTGCTGTTACAACCAAGCAAAATGTATTTGTTTAACCAAAACTAAAGAATAATTATGTGCATTTGATTAGATATAACTGCAGTAAAAGATTATGAGATGCATTATTTGAATGCTTGGCCAAAGAGATGTGTCTTTAATCTAGATTTAAACAGAGAGAGTGTGTCTGAACCCCGAACGTTATCAGGAAGGCTATTCCAGAGTTTGGGAGCCAAATGCGAAAAAGCTCTACCTCCTTTAGTGGACTTTGCTATCCTAGGTACTACCAAAAGTCCAGAATTTTGCGACCTTAGGGAGCGTGATGGATTGTAGCGTGGTAGAAGACTAGTTAGGTACGCAGGAGCTAACCCATTAAGGGCCTTATAGGCAAGTAAAAATATTTTGTAACTGATACGAAATTTAATAGGTAGCCAGTGCAGAGAATATAAAATTTGGGTAATATGATCATATTTTCTTGACACGGTAAGGACTCTAGCCGCTGCATTTTAAACTACCTGTAGCTTGTTTATTGAAGACGCAGGACAACCAGATAGCAGTGCATTACAATATTCCAGTCTAGAGGTCATGAATGCATGTGAATGCTTTTCTGCATCAGAAACAGGTAACATGTTTCCTAATTTGGCAGTGTTTCTAAGATGGAAGAATACTGTTTTTGTAACAATGGTAAATATGATTTTCAAAAGACAAGTTGTTTTCTAATATAACACCCAGATTTTTGACAGTAGAGGAAGTAACAGTACAGATAAATACCCGTTTTCCTAGTTGCAAAATGTAATCCACGAGATTCGGTTGTGTTTTTGTTGTTTCTGTGTACTGTCTTTTGGTCCAATACGTAATATCTCTGTCTTATCCGAATTTAAAAGTAGAGAAAATTATTGGTCATCCAATCTTTTACATTTTTAACACACTCTGTTAGCTTAGATAATTTAGAAGTTTCATCTGGTCTTGTTGAGATATATAGTTGAGTATCATCGGCATAACAGTGGAAACTAATCCCGTATTTTCTAATAATATTAGCAAGGGGCAACATGTATATCGAAAAATAGTAGAGGACCTAGGACCGATCCTTGTGGCACTCCATATTTTACAGGTGATAATTGAGATGACTCCCCATTTGGTCAAATTGTGGCACTCCCAATTGTGGCAAGGCACAGGTCTGGCCAAGGTTACAAAAAATTTCTGCTGCCCTTAAGGTTCCTAAGAGCACAGTGGCCTCCATAATCCTTAAATGGAAGACGTTTGGGACAACCAAAACCCTTCCTAGAGCTGGCCGACCGGCCAAACTGAGCTATCGGGGGAGAGAAGAGCCTTGGTGAGAGAGATAAAGAAGAACCCAAAGATCACTGAGGCTGAGCTCCAGAGATGCAGTCGGGAGATGGGAGATGGGAGAAAGTTGTAGAAAGTCAACCATTCACTGCAGCCCTCCACCAGTCGGGGCTTTATGGCAGAGTGGTCCGACGGAATCCTCTCCTCAGTGCAAGACACATGAAGGCCTGCATGGAGTTTGCTAAAAAAAACACCTGAAGGAATCCAAGATGGTGAGAAATAAGAATCTCTGGTCTGATGAGACCAAGATAGAAGTTTTTGGCCTTAATTCTAAGCGGTATAATGTGGAGAAAACCAGGCACTGCTCATCACCTGTCAAATACAGTCCCAACAGTGAAGCATGGTGGTGTCAGCATCATGCTGTGGGGGGTTTTTTCAGCTGCAGGGATAGGACGACTGGTTGCAATCGAGGGAAGATGAATGCGGCCAAGTACAGGGAAAACCTGGACGAAAACCTTCTCCAGAGTGATCAGAACCTCAGACTGGGCCGAAGGTTTACCTTCAACAAGACAATGACCCTAAGCACACAGCTAAAATAACGAAGGAGTGGCTTCACAACAACTCTGTGACTGTTCTTGAATGGCCCAGCCAGAGCCCTGACTTAAACCCAATTGAGCATCTCTGGAGAGACCTAAAAATGGCTGTCCACCAACGTTTACCATCCAACCTGACAGAACTGGAGAGGATCTGCAAGGAGGAATGGCAGAGGATCCCCAAATCCAGGTGTGAAAAACTTGTTGCATCTTTGCCAAAAAGACTCATGGCTGTATTAGATCAAAAGGGTGCTTCTACTAAATACTGAGCAAAGGGTCTGAATACTTAGGACCATGTGATATTTCAGGTTTTCTTTTTTAATAAATCTGCAAAAATGTCAACAATTCTGTGTTTTTCTGTCAATATGGGGTGCTGTGTGTACATTAATGAGGAAAAAAAATTAACTTAAATGATTTTAGCAAATGGCTGCAATATAAACAAAGAGTGAAAAATTTAAGGGGGTCTGAATACTTTCCGTACCCACTGTATATGTATAATTCAGTTATTTATTTTTCATTTTAGCAGACTAAGTCTTGACTGCTAAATGGATAAATGTCTTCAAAAAATAGCCTATTAATTAAAATTCTTCTCAAATTTCCAGTTTTTTACAGTTGTGCTGTAAAAATGATTTCTCAAAAGCTGTAAATAAAACAAAGATTATTGGAGTATGTCAAAAATTCACATTTTTCTTTGTCAATTTCTGAGTGAAAATGATTTCTACACCATTTTTGTTTATGACAATTTAAAGATCCTAATAAATGAAGCACTTTATTTTGTTGGCAGCGTCTGCAGTATTTTGTCAGTGAATCAGACTGAAGGTGTCTGTCTCCGTGTTAAGCGTGACTCATGAAGGAACACTGCTAATTAACTATAAACACCACAATGAGAAGTCCTTCTTTCCTCAGAGACCAGCTCACGCAGACAGGTTTGAACCAGATCTCAACCAAACACTCCTCAGGAAACCAGGTCCATGCATGTTTGATTGATTTTTGGTGTAAGTAAAGATCACTTAGAAGGTCAAACATGGCAATCTTTAAGAACCACGTTAATGTGGCATTTCTGTTTATTTGATGCCAACATAAGGTGCATGTTAAGCTTCAATTATTAAGATATAAAATAAATGTACAACATACTGTACATATATACTGTGTGTGTGTGTGTATATAATTTTGTTTCATCATGGTAAGTCACTTTGGATAAAAGCGTCTGCTAAATAAATAAATAAAATATATATACACTGTAGATCTAAGACAAGAACAAATGAAAAAAATGCACTTTCACTTAGAAATTTCTAGTAAATTTCACAAATAATTAAAGAATCAGCAAGTAATAGCAGTTCTGAAGTAGAAAAAAAAATATTGTATTATATTGTACCGAATTGTGTCGAATTTCAGTTATTGAATTGAGAGGTAGATATAAACAAATTTTAAATAAAGAAGAAAATACAGTTTTTCAAGGATTTTTATAAAGCGGTGATATTTTATATAGTATTTGTTCATTAAAACTCAGTGCACTGAAATTAAAGGATGAGGAAATAATGAAAGTCCCATTTGGTAAAGGTGAGGCCAAATCATTCATTAAAACAAAAGTGAGAGAATCATGGCAGAAAAAGTGGGACATAGATAACAAAGGGCGATATTATTATAATATTCAGAAATCGATTAACGTCAAGGCTTTTAAAGGGAAATGCAGAAGAGAAGAAGTGATTATATCAAGATTAAGACTTGGACATACTGGTTTAAAATCAACCGTTTTTAATGGGGCAATGCATATCAGATCATTGTGATGACTGTAATGTTCCATCATTATGAGGTGTAAAAAATATAATGCAGAAAGGAGGATCTTGCAAGATAAGATATACGAGTTGGAACAAGAATGGAGTTTGAAGGGGATTTTGGGGGCAGATGAGAAAATGTGGGAATGTAGCAAGGCTCTCTTTAATTTTCTTAAAGATACACTCTAAAAAAATGCTGGGTTGTTTCAACCCAATGTTGGGTCAAAATATGGACTAACACAACTTTTGGGTTAAATTTTGGGTACATTTGTAAATTGCTTTAAACCCAACAGAGTTGGCTGTTAGTCCCATATTTGACCCAACATTGGGTTGAAACAACCCAGCATCTTTTTAGAGTGTACAGGGTTAGAGCACAGCATATAGCAAGTTGGAAATTTTTTATTAAAATGTATATATATTTTTTTTATGATTATAACTATGCTAAGTACATGAAGCCCTGAAGTTGCACACCCCAGTACAGTAGGTGGCGGTATGCACCTGAACAAGTTGGTTGCGACCCGCCAATAAAACCAGAGAGAGAGAGAGAGAGCGAGCGAGAGAATTCCGCCGGAGCGGCAGATGGCGCTGTGTTCCAGCGGTGGCGCTGCTCTCAGTTCAGACCGCGAGAGGAAGAGCTGAACACGATGTGTGTGTTTACATCAGTTTGTGAAGCTCGGATCTGATGCTCGCAGTTCTGCTCTTGATCCAAACTCTCTGATTCCTGAGCGATGGAGCAGAAGAAGACGGTTATCGTGACGGGTAAGCTGCGATGAAGGCGTGGATGCGGGAAACGGGCTGTTCTGACGCCTCGTGGGGTTGTTGTGTGAGTTTGAAGAGTTTTCTAGCGACAGCTGAGTGCTTCTGTGACTGATATTATTATCAGAATCAATTCCTAATGAGCATCATTACAGCTGAACGGCGTTTGGCACGAAATGCAAAACTAAAATGCTTAAAACACTTGTTTATGTCGAAGTTCTAGCACTACCCAAACTATCGGGAAGTACCACGGTGTTTTGTTATTTTATTCATTCAATTAATTAAATTTTCTGTGCAAGTCGTTTTGTTCTCATTGTTTATATAATTACAATGATTTGAGTGATTTACTAATAACTTTATTTTCAGTTTTTGTATTTACGTCTACCATAAATATTTGTGACTATTTGGATATTTTCTATAGTATGATGTGCTTTGAAGAATTTTGGAGTCAGTTTTATTTTTAGTATTACTTTTATACTGCTATGGTTTTTAAGCTATATTTAGAATTTTGTGAAAACATATTTTTTCAAACATATATTTTTAGGTATATGCCCAGTTTTAAGGGCCGTTTTTGTTTTATGGATGTTTTGGGGGTTGTAGGTTGATTTTTTTTTTTGTTTAGGTTTAGTTTTTATTTATTTAGTACTTGTTTCAGTTACTTGTCACAGAATCATTTCCGATTTTTATTTTATTTCAGCTCTGTTTCAGTTAACAAAAATTTGGAGTATATAAAGTGAAGTGACATGTGGCCAAGTATGGTGACCCATACTAGAAATTAGTGCTCAGCATTTAACCCATCCTAAGTGCACACACACAGCAGTGAACACACACACACCGTGAACACACACCCGGAGCAATGGACAGCCATTTTTGCTGCGGCGCCCGGGGAGCAGTTGGGGTTCGGTGCCTGGCTCAAGGGCCACCTCCGTCATGGTATTGAAGGTGGAAGAGAGCACTGTACATTCACTCCTCCCACCTACAATCCCTGCCGGTACGAGACTCAAACCCACAACCTTTGGGTTACGAGTCCGACTCTCTAACCATTAGGCCATGACTTCCCCCTATATGAAAATTTATTCAGTACCATAATATATCTATACCATATTTACATACACACACACCATGATATTATCATGCAACGTGATATTACCATCTGATAATTACACATTTTAACCCTTATGCGTCAATTAAAAAAAGTTACACAGGTCCATAGTGGACAAAAATGTCCATGTCAAAAAACTGTCATAAAAATTTGAAGCTTGGGAGCACAGAGGTAAATGGTCTCATTTTAAAGAAGACCCATGGCAGATTATTGTTGAAGTAAAAAAAACTTTAAAAAGTGAAACCAAAAAAAAATGATTTATGGATGAAATTTTATATAAAACATATTTTATGAAACATGTTGAACTCTATACCTGCTAGAAAATCAAAGCCATAAATCTAAACAAGTTGTGTTCCAAATTTGAGGTTGATATCTCAAAAAATGAGCTTTCAGTAAGATTTTGTGTGGGCGCGGTGGCAAATTTTCTCCATTAGATGCCAGCAAAACTCTGCTGCTGTTTTTCTCTCTCAAATTTTACAAGAACACACACGCACACACAATTTTTTTTTATGACACACAAACCACACTCTGACATCCATACCAACACACCCCCACAATTATAGCTGCATAATCCAATTGACTCTATAATAGACTATAATATGCATAAACAGGAATAAAGCGAGTATTTGCTTTATAGGCCAAACCTGAAAAAATGGCACCATCTGGTAAAAAATAAAATTTTAAAGCCTTGCCAATATAATGAAAGCCTATTAACAAAAATTGCATCATTTTATAGTTAAATGGCACTGCAATTAAAAATAGCAATTTTAATGGGTTTCAATGGGGACATTTTTGTCCTTAAGGTCCTGAGAGAAACCATTTTTTTGTACCTAGTGCAAAACAGATTTATTAAAGGAAATTGAAGTGAAACAGTAAAATTCCAATAAAAATACACATCTGTGCCAAATTTTATGCAGTTGGCAATAACACGGGCAAAATTATACAAAAATAAAACTGAAAAGGACAAAAATGTCCAAAAGGTCGCACAATTAATGAAATATTATTGTCATGCAATCCCCCCTCTCCCCTCCTAATTTAGGTGCTAAAAAAGTGTTCTCGAGAAGTAAATACTAGAGTTTTTGCTTGACTCTGGGTTCTGTGTGTGCACTGTTCAGGTCACTGATGGCAGCATCTCATCCCGTTTAAAGCAGGATCAGATCTTAGACTCTGGATTGCAGAGTTTAGATCTGGCTGACTTCAGCGTCCTGAAAGCCTGTTGAGTTTAAAGTGTGTAACAGCTATAAAACAGATAAGTTGAGTCTGATGATAACGTCCAGTCTTCTGAAGCTGAGGGGTCTTCAGTCACTCTAAAGGTGTTTTTAGGTGACAATGATTATTGCATTTTATTTATCATACGACGACTAACCACATAAATAAAGAAATACATGGACATGAAATATTAATCTGAGTTGAAATCTTATTATGTGAGAAGAAAGTGAGAGTGATACAAGAGACAATGATCTTTCACTATTCAGTCAGGTTATTTTTTTTAAATGTTTTATATAAATGCGTTGGACCAATCGAATCAAGTATTTGAGAGCCTGTGAGTAGAGGTACATGGGGTGTACTTGTGTCATGGCAAGGGGCTTGTGTTTCTGTAGGCTTTGAGCCGTTTGGTGAACACGCTGTCAATGCCAGCTGGGTGGAGCAAGTACAGGTAATGATATCCAGATTCAACACTGCGGGGAGGAAATGACGGGGAGCACATAATATGTGAGTGAGTGTACTCGTTTGTTTTGTGGGGCCATATGGGCTATGATTCTTAAGCATTTAGAGCATGTCCTCTTGTCAGGAGCTGGAGAAACTGGGGGTGGGTCACGAGGAGAAAGCCTTCACGTGCGCTGAAGTTCTGTGGAGTATATAGGCGGTCAGAGTCTTAGCCGTTCTCTATGGAAACAGAGCTTCCTCAAGAGTAGCGTAACGATCGCATGTGTGTTTAGTTGTATTAGTTAGTGGATGCTAAATGTCTACAAAAGAGGTTGTATTATAAAAGTAAGTTTTTAAATAATAGATTATTAATTTTATATATAGATATATATATATATATATATTATATAGTGCATCTCAATAAAATTAGAATGGCGTGGAAAAAAAGTTAATTTATTTTGTAATTCAACTCAAATTGTGAAACTTGTTTATTAAATAAATTCAATGCACACAGATGAAGTAGTTTAAGTCTTTGGTTCTTATAATTGAGATGATTTTGGCTCACATTTAACAAAAACACACCCATTCACTATATCAACTAATTAGAATACTTCATAAGACCAATTTAAAAAAAACATTTTTAGTGAATTGTGTTGGCCTTCTGGAAAGTATGTTCATTTCTGTACATGTCACCAATACTTGAGTAGGGGCTCCTTTGGCATTGAAGTTACTGCAAAGTCAGTGCGGAACGGTGCATGGAGACAATGAAGACTGTGGCACTGCTGCGGTGGTATGGAAGTCCAGGTTTCTTTGACAGTGGCCTTCAGTTCATCTGCATTTTTTGGTCTCTTTTTTTTCTCATTTTCTTCTTGACAATACCCCAGAGATTCTCTATGGGGTCCAGGTCTGGTGAGTTTGCTGGCCAATAAAGCACGCCAACACCATGGTCATTTAAACAACTTTCGGGCTTTTGGCAGTGTTTGTTTGGGCGCGGTGACAGAAAATCCCCTGCGGAATGAAATGATGTTGTGGGGTAGATGGCGAGTTTTGCATCTCCATATAAGCTGTCAGCGAGGGAAGGAAGCATGAAGTGCTCTTTTTTTTTTAAAATTCCTAGGTAGATGGCTGCGTTGACGACTTCAGAAGTACACAGGGACCAACACCAGCAGATGACATGCACCCCAAATCATCACTGACTGTGGAAACTTTACACTGGACTTCAAGCAACATGGTTTCTGTGCCTCTCCACTCTTCCTCCACACTCTGGGACCTTGATTTCCAAATGAAAAGCAAAATGTACTTTTATCTGAAAAGAGGAATTTGGACCACTGTGTTTTCTGAAGTCCACAGTAAACGTTACGTGCTTGATTGGCAGCAAACTCACAAGAACTGAACACCATAGGAATCTCTGGGGTATTGGAAGAGGAAGATAAGAGGCCAACCAGATTCACCACAAACAAGGCCAGATGAGCTGAAGGCCACTGTCAAAGAAACCTGGGCTTCCATACACCTCAGCAGTGCCACAAACTGATCAACTCCATGCCACACCAAATTGAGGCAGTAATAAAGCAAAAGGAGCCCCTACCAAGTACTGAGTACCGATGGACTTTTTTTTAACAGGGTTTTAAAAATGAACTTACTTTCCAGAAGGCCAACAATTTACTAAAAATGTGTTTTTTATTGGTCTTATGAAGTATTATAATTTGTTGAGATAGTGAATTGCTGGGCTTTTGTTAAATGTGAGCCAAAATCATCACAATTAAAAGAACAAAATACTTAAACCACTTCAGTCTGTGTGCATTGAATTTATATTATACACGAGTTTCACAATTTGAGTTAAATTACTGAAATAAATGAACTTTTCCACGACATTCTAATTTGAGATGCACCTGTATATATGATCAATTATTCTGTGTTTGCTGTTTATTGTGCTCTGTACTAGTGTATGTATGTTATGTAGAAATAAAAATAATATGCTCATAAAAGTATTATATTGTATGTATAATTAATACTGGATTATTTAATAATATTAATTATTGGTCTGTGTGCACATGTAGTCAAATAAAAATTGTATTTATTGTACATTAGTTTTTTATATATGATGAATTGCATCTAATTATTTTAATCAAAGTGTATCATCATATCATATAATACACTGGCAAACAAAGTTTGGAATTAAACTTTTACAATGTTTTTAAAGAAGTCTCTTATGCTCAACAAGGTTTCATTTATTTGATCAAAAATACAGTAAAAACAATAATATTGTGAAATGTTATTTTAATGTAAACTAACTGGTTTCTTGGGAATATATGTTCCTGTGGTGGGGCGAGGGGGGTGGGGGGGAGGTGGTTTTCAGCATCATTACTCCAGGTTTCAGTGTCACATGATCTTCAGAAATCATATAAGTATGCTGCTTTGCTGCTCAAGGAACCTTTCTGATTATTATCAGTGCTGAAAACGTTAGTTGTGCTGCTTCATATTTGTGGGAAAATATATAATCAAATAGAAAACAGTTTTTTAAAATTGGTTAATCTTGAAGCAATATTACTATTTTTACTGATTTTTTTCAACTCAAAAAAGGCGACCTTTGGGAGCAGAACAAGAGACTTATTAAAACATTTAAACAATCTTTAGTCACCAGTATTATAGTATGTGGGTTTGTAATAGGGTGTCGAGATGTATGGGCTTTGTTGTTACAAGTCATTATTTTGTGTATTTAGGTAAACGGGAGTGAGTAGGGGTGGGGGGAGCAGGTGCTTTATGTTTGTACAAAAACCACATTATTTTTCGATGTGAATTTCGTGGCTGTACCTTATGTTAGGTCCTCTTGCCCCGCCTCTCCTCAAACGCTTGTTTTTCTACAAAAGTCCCTCCTCGGACAAGCGCAGTCTGCTACTGATTGCGCCAGTGACCCAGTGCTTGTGATTGCCAGAACACTGCAAGCCACCTTTCGGGGGGTTCAGGAAAAATGGAACGCCCCTTACCATAATCGCGAGCTTCATCTGTTGCCCTAAAGGGGAACAGAGTCGCATGACAGACACAGGGATGAAGCTGGTATGTGTTTGCAGTACACAAGCCACGGTTAAGACAGCTGACTCTACGGTGATGTGACTCTCTCTCTCTGACTCTCTCTCTCTCTCTCTCTCTCTCTCTCTCTCTATCTCTCTCTCCTCTCTCTCTCTCTCTCTCTTCACACCACACACGTGGTGCGCACACACACACACACACACACGATGCGCAAAACTCTGCATTTGAACAGTCAATAGCAAAATACTTAAACTAATAACAAAACAGTAGCGCAGATTCAGAAGCGCAGATTGTCATAGCAAAGTCAGAATCACCTCCTCCTAGGTTCATGAAACGGTCGTCCATAAAATGCATTGCTTTTGTGTAAAGTTGATCTAAGATTTCTAAATGCATCTACGTTCGGAAGACCAAATAAAGTGCTTTTGCTTTCTCCTAGAAACACACAGCGTCTCCCTGACATGCTGCTTCAACACTAACTGCGGTTACTGAAACCACACTTTCTTTCTTTGCGTGCACATTTGGGCGAAGTTATGCTAATATTTCAACATTAGTGAGGTAGATATGTGGGGGCATGTAAGAAACGAGCCGTTTTAGGGGGGCGTGGCAGAGTCTTAACTGTGATAAAGAATATCTCTTTGGTTTTGAGACTTAGTCTTTGCAACTTCAGGGATCTTATCTATGCACAATCAGCTTGTAACACTCCAAAGAGAAAGGAAAACTTGAAATCGCATCATATGACCCCTTTAATGACTCATCTTTATATTTTAGGAATGCGTTTCATCAATATTTTTATTTTTTTAAATACTATTTTTTCGTTCTGTTTTTCGTTCTTTGTTTTTTAAGTTAGTGGTCCATGTTGGAGTGTCCGGGATGGCCACGACAGTAACGCTTGAACAGTGTGGTCATAACCAGGGTTACATGCGCCTGGATAACTGCAGCTTCTGTCCGGAGTCACGCTGCTGCATGGAGGGAGGACCGGACTGCATTCAGTCTGTCATAGACATGGACGCCGTCTGCAAGAGAGTCAACTCCTCCGGGCTCGGCGTCTCTGTGTCTGTGTCAAAGGACGCCGGCAGGTAAAATGCTGCTCTTGCTTGTTTGCTTAGCCTTAAAGATCTACAAAAATAAATAATGAAAGAACTATAAAAAGTGCATGTTGGTTTTTGTTGGGTACTGTGATGAATAAGCTGTTTCACATAACAGATGTTTGCATATATGTGACCCTGCAGCACAAAAGCAGTCTTAAGTCGCTGGGGGATATTTGTAGCAATAGCCAAACATACATTGTATGGGTCAAAATTATAGATTTTTCTTTTATGCAAAAATAATGGTCCGTAGTTGGAGGGAGTATATTTTGTAAATTTCCTACTGTAAATATATCAAAACTTAATGTTTGATTAGTAATATGCATTGCTAAGAACTTCATTTGAACAACTTTAAAGATGATTTTCTCAATATTTTGATTTTTTTGCACCCTCAGATTCCAGATTTTCAAATATTTCAAATAATCTCGACCAAATATTGTCCTATCCTAACAAACCATACATCAATGGAAAGCTAATTTATTCAGCAAATTTTACATAAACCCTCATGACTGGTTTTGTGGTCCATGGGGTGCACTGATAGCCAAAGGTGGTATGAGAGGGCTAATGAGGAATTTATTGATGTTTTTGTGATGGGAAGTCAAAAGTCATGCTTTACAATATGTTGTGTGAACGTTCGACAGTTCGCCTTGAGTGTGAAAAAAGAACTTATTGGCTTATGTTAGTTACTTTTTATGGAAAGTCATGTTACATTACTTTCGCTTTGCTTTTTCTCATCTGGAATGGGCTTGCTTGCTTGTTTGTTTTTCATATAAAAAAAGTTATATTTTACAGATAAATACATCAAACATCAACACTTCAGCAATATAAAAAAGAAACCCAAATTTTATGTCTATCTAACGTAATTGTTGCTTGTTAGTATGGTTGAATTGCATCAACGAAGGTCAGCAGCAAAGACACGGTTAATAAACTGGGATTGAATACATGAGGATATTTGTGTAAACATGCAGGTTTGCATCATATTCTGATTTTGTATTTCACCGTTTTATTCATTTTGAGAAATAGTTGTGTGAATGAGATGATTAAATGCATGTTGACATTTAGTCTAGAACTACAGTAATCATCATGTTCACACAGCGCACACAATGCCTCTGCACTTACTCCTGATTTTTGTCAATATGCGCACAGGAGAGCAGGTAGTCAATACATGGCAAAGCAAAGTAACTGGCATTACTTATTTACTAGAACTAGTTACTAGTAATCTGATTATGTAACTTGCGTTATTTGTAATGCATTACCCCCAACACTGCATTCCTTATCCTCGTTTTGCAGGTATCTGTGTGACTACACCTACTACATGTCTCTGTTTCTGGGCGAGGGCAGGTCTGGGTTTGTGCATGTTCCTCCTCTAGGGAAGCCCTACAGCGCGGAGCAGCTCGCTCAGGCCCTCAGGGCCGTCATCCTGGAGATGCTTGAACTGATGGAGCACAACAAGGGAAAGAAACACTGTCTGCACGACCAATGAGAGCACAGGCCGAGTCTCGTACGCACACATGGAGCGTCGCTTTGGATTCAAGAGCTCATGCACATTTGAAGACATCAGTGTCTTAACTTGTGTGCTGCATACTAGGATCAGTCAGCTTGTTTGAGATGCTAAACTCAATCCTACGGCTGCGTTCAAATAGTCAAGAAAGCACTTTAATGGGGTGTACTTGAAACATGCAGAGATTTGGTATTATGCATAAAAAAGACTTGGAAGTGATGTGAAAACACTACGTATACATGGAGCTCTTTAAACCGTATTTCAAAAATGATTTTTTTTTTAAACAGTCAAGGCAGAATTTCTAAAATCATTATTCACCAGATTAAGTATGTCTGTTGTATAAAATCATTTAAACCAGGGTTATTATAATTAATTAAAATTTTAATGATACATTTTTCTCACCATGAATTTTAAGGTTGAGCCGTAGAATCTGGCATGGCATTAAACACAAACAAAACTAACATTTAAATGAATTAAACAGTTTGTTACTTGAAATGAAATAAACGTTAACTGGGAAGAAATAATAATAATATATATATATATATCCATCTAGTAATTTAGAATTTTCAGTTAGTTTAACTTGTTGCAGTAAAAGAACTAAAACTAATACAAATTCATCAAAAATATATAGACGCATACAAATACACAACTAAATTACTACAGCTTTAACTAAAATAAAATGGAAAAACAAATATCCAAATCAAAAAACTACTTAAAACTATTATAGAGGGTGAGGGGGAACGGTGGTGGGGTTGGTAGTTTGTCATGGGTTGGGATTCAAATATATGAAAATGGCCTAAAATGGCTAAATTACTAAAACTAAAATAAAAATGTAATAATAAAAACAAATCATTCAAATTATTACAAACTATATTGACATTTTAAAAAAATTATATATATATGAAAGGGGGTAAATTACTAACTCAAAATGAAAATGGACAAAATATTAAAATTTTAACTAGTTCAAAATATTAATAAAAACTAAATTACTGAAATTTTAACCAAAGTAAAAAAAAAGGAAATATAACAACAAAAACGGATTCCAATACAAACCTATGGCCATTCAAGAATATTTCCCCACCTGCCAACTAACCCATCTCGGGACTTGGAAGCGTCGAGGCGTGTGTGGTGTATTTACAAAAGAGGGGGTTGGGGGGGAATTATGAATTAAAACTGTAATAGTATCTTAATGATAGTGAAATAATACTGTTTCAAATATGACTTTATCATCTGCAGCTTTCAATTATACCCCAAACACACACTGCAGAAGAAAGTACACGCATTATTACAGTTTATTTTCTCAAGTGCAAAGGGGGATATTGTAGAGGAGACCTAAAATTATGACAAAATAAAAGCTATGATCTTCCTGCTGGACAGTGATATAAAAGATAATAACCGTGCACGTCTGTCTGGTTATTAAAGTGCCAATGTGAGTACACAGGCTTTAGGATATAAGCATCAAACCTGAATATGTTTTTCCTCATTTCAAGCCATTTATGGACAGGGTCCCACATAAAACACAAAGACACCTGAACCCGATGCCTTTTGAGTGATTGAAGGTCTAATTCTATCAGCACTGTTAAGACAACAACGGTTTGGTTTTTATTTTTGTGAATTATATGAAATGTGAAATCGTGAGATGATTGTAAGGTGATGTTTGTCTTCTCTCAGTGGACGTTACATTCCTTTCATACTCTTTGCAAAATGCTGGATATTATATATTATATGACACCATCATTTCTCAGTCCATTATATGATATGATATGCATATGACTTGGTTTTCATTTTCTTTAGCTTGTTTTTCTACAGTTTTTACTGGAATCTGTTATCGATCACAAACACAGTGGACCAAACTGATTATGCTGTGAATCAAATTTTTTTTTAATGTTGCCTAAAACACTGTTATCTTCAGCATTTCTTGATCCATTTTATTGTATTAAATGTTCTGACATCTATCACAGTGGTGATTATTATGTATGCATTATGTATGCATTCCCACATTTGTGTGGACGCTGTTGTTCTTCCTCTTTATGTTGTGTTTCCTTATTTGCCACAATTTTTTTTTACAAATTTGTAGCTCTCAATAAATGATTTCTGCCTTATTTAAGTTTATTTATTCCAAAATGTATACACACACATTCATAATGAAATTATACAAATAATATTTCTATGTGTATTAATTATCATCTATCATATATATGTGTATGTATATACAGGGAGAACGTGTGTCTATATAATAAAGATACTAATTACCTGATATTTAATACACAAAAGATGAAGATCACTTAGAGGGGAAACATTTATGTATTTCATTTCTATTAAATGTGAGTAAAGAACAAATAGCATTTTATTATCAGCATCATTATTATTAAGATATAATAATTATATGTGTCTACAATTGAAAATCTGTATCTTCAGAGCAGTTAAGAGGTCGTAATACTTAGGTTTCCTTTTTATTAACCATTTGCTGTCCATTGAGTAGAATATAAAAATTACACAGTATATAAAACATAAACGAGTGTCTTAGAAAACTTAATGTTAAAAAGATACAACAGTTTTAGATGGGAGTGGACATGGTAACTTTTAGCACACTACCCGTCCATGGTGCCTATATTAGATGGCCTGAAACACAAAACCAGTATAAGGGTCAGTTTGTTGTGTTGGGGTTATATAAGATTTATGTACAATCCTGTTTATGAAAGCTGGTGTGGTGGGGTGGGGTTCCTTCAATAGTGGCGTTTTTTTGTTTATATATGTGTGTAAGTTTGCTTTCCCATTGAATGTGGTCTGTTAGGTAGGACAATATTTGATGGGGTTGCTTTTGTGTTCCTGAGATAAAATTATTTGAAAATCTGGAATCAGGGTGCAGAATTTTTTTTTTTTGAGAAAATCGCCTTTAAAATTGTCCAAAAGAAGTTCTTAGCAATACATATTACTAAACAAAAATCAAGTTTTGATATATTTACAGTAGGAAACGTACAAAATATCTTCATGGAACATGATCTTTACTTAATATCCTAAATGATTTTTGGCGTAAAAGAAAAATCAATAATTTTGACCAATACAATGTATTTTCGGCTATTGCTACAAATATACCCCAGCGACATAAAACTGGTTTTGTGGTCCAGGGTCACATAGTCGCGATAGTCTCATGCTAGACACATTCGTCGCCCACACCCCCCCCCCCCCCCCCCCCCCCCCCCCTGTCAGGACAGTGGGCGAACGTATGAGGCAATGGGGGGCACACAAAAGTGGAAACACTTCAGGAGTTTCGAAGTGGTCATCGGATTGGTTGAATTATACAGGATTTCCGGGAGACGTGTGTGTCGCGCTCTTTAACGTTCCGCCTGGAAACAAAGATGCCGTGAGACCAAACCCCCTCACCAAAGAAGAAAGCCGTTGTGTTTACAACTTTGTCGACGAGCGCTTATAAGGATCAACTAAACGCTGGATGTTCAAAAGTATGTGAAATATTTAAAGTTCACGGCATAGAATCTTTAAAAAACGTCTGAGAGTTTTACACACCGGTCTGTTATTGTGGCGACATTTCCACGCCCCGAAGCGTGACGCTGAAACTAAACGAACTGTGATTGGTTGTTTGACATGCCGGTTAAATGGCCTCATGGCCAATTAAAGCTGCCATGAATGCCACTGAAGGTCTGGCTACGCGACACTACATATTCCGTGTGTCTCAATGTTCATACTATCCATCCTAAATAGTATGTGAGATTAGAATAAATGTGTCCCAAAGCATAGTATGTTGAAAAGAGCATGCTAAAGTAGATGGTCTACTATTTCAGGTCAATTTTTGAAGTGTGGATCCATGCACACTCTAATGGCTAATATTGCCCACAATCCATTGCGCTTTGGTGAAGGATTCTGTCCAGAACTACAAACACGAATAAAACGCGTTAAAAACTACAAACATGGCAGATGTGCACGACCGGCGTTTAGGTAGAGAGGCTTAGAAAAAGGGGTTTCAGTTACTAATATTCAACATTTAACCTGGTAAAAAAATATTTAATTAATGCTCTCTGTGTTATATTTCATCTGCAACAGCAAAATTAACTTTTAAATGCATCATTATGCATAAAATATGACCCGCGGCTCGCAGATCAATGTGCTACTTCTTTTCTCTCCAATATGGTAGGAAGTTAAATGAAATGAAGTGGAGGATGATTGACAAGATGATTGACAGGCCAGTTTACAGTGACAGGATGCGTGTATCTATGCGACAGAGTGACCGTGAAAGGGGTCATATGATGCTGCTAAAAAGGACATTATTTTGTGTATTTGGTGAAATTAAATGCGTTTATGCGGTTTAAGGTTCAAAAACACATTATTTTCCACATACTGTACATTATTGTTTCTCTCTATGCCCCGCCTTTCTAAAACGCATCGATTTTTACAAAGCTCAACGGTCTGAAAAAGCGAGGTGTGCTGTGATTGGCAAACTATCAAGTGCGTTTTGATTGGCCGAATACCTCAAGCGTGTGACGGAAATGTTACGCCCCTCACCATACTGTGATGATGCCCTGTCCGGCCGGAGCGACGAGACAAAAACATTTAAAAACCCATTATAAACGAGGCATTTGTTGCATCCAGTGGGGACATAATTATGGATTATAATGAATTATACTGTCTTTTTACACGTTGCGTGGCATCGCGCCGCGGTAAACATAAAACCATGTCTGCATTATGATCGGAGAAACAACAAACAACAAGAATATACACTGCTCAAAACTCGCGTTTGAATAATCAGTGGCAAATCCTTTAAATATAAAAAACGTACTTGTAGTCTGTGAGTCAGAACAGCCGGCTTTGTTGTCTACTCTACCAGGATCAGGAAACAGACCTCCATAAAATGTGCTGCACACATCCAAATATTTTGGTTGAAGTGTTCTGGAACAGTGTTGTAAATACAACTTAACCACTGATTTCTAGTCGTGTCCATTTTTGGAAGACCAAACCAAGTAGTTTCGCTTTCACAACGAAACACACAGCGCCTTCACAACATGGCGGCGGCAGCAATACTACAGCGAGAATACGGGAGGTACACCGATGTGCAAATCTTCCCACATAGTGAGGTAGACATGTGGGGGCGTGTTAGAACGAGGCGTTTTAGGTAGGTGTGGTTGACTCTTAACTTTTATAAAGAATATCTCTTTGGATTTGAGACTTTAGTCTTTGCAACTTTACAGATCTTCTTTATGCAGCTTGTAACACTCAAAAGAGAAAGGAACAATTGAAATCACATCATATGACCCCTTTAAAGACGCAGTTGTGTGACCTGATAGTGTGTCCCAAAGCTTGCCTACTCTTACACACTCAAGTGTGTACTTTTTCTTCACCAAAATAGTAAAGGCGTAGTACAAGTAGGCACGCAGCAAGAGTTTTTATTTGGACTTTTGCAAAACCAAAGTCGGCTTATTTGGGCCAGATGTTTTTCATAAAATTCCTACAATATTTCAGAAGAGCTAGACCTCTATCTTTAAACAATGTGCCGTTAATAGAAGCTCTACAATGGTCTGTGTTTTCCTGACAACAAACAAAACAAAACAGCGAACGTGTGTAGACGTCATCGCCTCTGTGCGCTCCACGTCAGTTGCGCTCGCCCGTGACGTCACCGCGCTCGAGTGGGAGTCGAGTCTTCTCCGGAATCGTTTGCTTTCATTTCTGCACGAGCCCGTCTCGCGCCGTTTCCTTCGCTTCCCTTCGAACCAAAACAAACGTCGCCCGAGGCCGCTCGTTCCCCCGCACCGCTGAGGGATTATTCGGTGTTTTCTGCGAAAAGGCGGCCAGCAAAGCCAGAAGAAGATGAGTGTGGAGGCGTACGGGCCGAGCTCGCAGACGCTCACCTTCCTGGACACGGAGGAAGCGGAGCTGCTCGGGGCCGACACGCAGGGCTCCGAGTTCGAGTTCACCGACTTCACGCTGCCCAGCCAGACCCAAACTCAGGGCCAGACCCAGAGCCAACTCGACAACCAGGTATAAACACACAATCGAGCCTTTCTGTCAGGCAGCCCTCAACGCGTTTGAGTCCAAATATGGCGAGCTTAGCAGGCGCTAGCCGCGCGGTAGCGTTAGCAACGACAGAGCAGGCCGCCAGAAGAGAGAGAGAGAGAGTTGTCAGAGGGACTTTTGTGAACTACAATAGTGTACAAATACAAATTTAATTAGCTAATAAATGAAACTACATATAATAGCTCTTAAGTTGCAATCGATGCTGAAATACGTTACGTCAAATAGCTTGTTTTGGTTGGTTAGCTGCAGATCTCAGGTGTATTTGTGTACTTTCAGAGGGACTTCTGTGCACTACATTAGTGTCTTGTTAAATTTTAACGTGCTAATAAATACACTAGCTCTAAGCTTGTGATTGATGATGGATGTGTTACGACAAATAGCTTGTTTTGGTTGGTTAGCGTAACAGATCTCAGGTGTATTTGTGTACTTTCAGAGGGACTTTTGTGCACTACGTTGGTGTTAATAATAAACTCATTGTCTTATAATATTAAACAGCATGTTATAACAGCTTATTCTCAGAGATGTGGTTTTGTTACAGCTGCAGCTGACAGGTGTGTTTTTGTTTACTATGTTGATGTTATAATGATGTGATGCAGTGGTGTGTGAGATATTTATTAACTATTTTGGTGTTATAATAACATGCATCCGATTTGTTTTTTTAAACACGTGTTATATTGTTAGGTTGATCTCACATTTATGTGTTTCAGAAGGACTTTATTGAACGACACCTGTTTTTAAGAGCGTATTTGATTAGAGGGGGTTTGTTTGTGTGGTACATATAACTTGCAGGTGTGTTTAAATACAATTTATTTTATTAAATTGTTGTTACGTTTGCTTTAATAAAAAGGTGTGTTTTCAGACTTTTGTTAAGTATGCTGCTGAGTAAGTCGGGTTGTTTTAGTAAATCAGGTGTGCATTTGTACTTGATTTAACTGCGTTTCTGTTGGTGTAAGTTGCAGATGTGTGTGTTTTGAGGGTTAAATGTGCACTGGATTCAATCTCCAGTTTTCACGCTTGTGCAGTTTGAGATTTGGTGGTGTTAAGGTGAAATGTTTTGTGTTTAGGTGAATGGGCCTGATGGTGTTCTGCCCAATGGAGAAGATGCAGTGGTGAAGACCAGCCAGCTTCTGGCCGAGCTGAACTTTGAGGAGGATGAGGAAGATACTTACTACACTAAAGATCTGCCGGTGCACGCCTGCAGGTACGGATGACACACCTGCCCTGATCTCTCACTCGCAGTATTTTGTGTGTAATGACACTGTGCTGAATAAATGTCAGTTGTCCCAGGCTACTTATTTATGTAAAAGATGGTGCATGACCCCTCTGATTGTACATTATGCTGTAGGTCTTTTGTTTTTGAAGTAGTTCTTTATTATTAAGATTTTAGGTTTTAATTTATATGATCGTGTAAAGGGAAGTTTATATTTTCAGATTTGACATTGTCATTATTTTCACCAAACTTTCCCAGATTTTATTTTATTTTATTTTTTAAATTCATGTTAAGTTGTAAAGTACTACACTACTGTCAAATTTTTTTGACGTGTAGTGCATGGAAGATTTTTATTTTAAAAAATTTATTTTATTCCCGTGCGGATGCGTCAATTAATCAAAAGTGACGGTACATACTTTTATAATGTTACAAAAGATTCCTATTTCAAATATTTGGATATATATTTGGATTTCAAATATTACGTTTGAATGTATCTGATTATAATGAAATATCAAATATTTTGAACTTTGTTCATCAAAGTTTCCTAAAAAAGTATGTATCATGGTTTCCACTAAAATAACTGTTTTCAACATTGATAATAATCAGAAATGTTTCTCGAGCAGCAATCAGCATATTATACTGATTTTTGAAGATCATGTGACACTGAAGACTGGAGTAATGATGCTGAAAATACAGCTTTGCATCACAGGAATAAATTACATTTTAAAATGTATTTAAATTGAAAGCAGTTATTTGATATTGTAATAATATTTCACTATATTACTGCATTTACTGTATTTGTATCAAATAATGCTCCGTTTATTACAAAGAGACTAGGAAACATTAATAAATCATACTGACTCCAAATTTTGATTGGTATTGTGTGTAAGTATTATCATTTTGTGGGCTGGTTTTTGTTTCGTATGTTTGCAGCTACTGTGGCATCCATGATCCAGCATGTGTGGTCTATTGCAACACCAGCAAGAAATGGTTCTGCAACGGCCGCGGTAACACCTCTGGCAGGTGAGTCCACCAGTCCATTAATTTTGTTAACCAAAGCATTGTTAAAACTTAAAATGATTATTCTTGTCACATTTGTTTTCTCAGTCATATTGTGAACCACTTGGTGAGGGCCAAATGTAAGGAGGTGACGCTGCATAAGGACGGACCGCTGGGTGAGACGGTTCTTGAGTGCTATAACTGCGGCTGCCGTAATGTCTTCCTGCTCGGCTTCATCCCGGCTAAAGCCGACTCTGTTGTGGTGCTTCTGTGCAGGTGAAACATTTGCTAAGCATTTCATTCTGACTCACAAACTCAAATTCAGTCATTCTGGGAAAAGTTTATTTTGATTAGGTTGACCCAAATCTAATTTGATGTCTTTTAGGCATCAGTAAATAAAGGGAGATTTAGTCTTTGGTTTTAGTAATAACAAATTTTTTTTAAAATATTTTCTACCTGCTGGATTTCCTCTTTATTGTTTGAGTATGACACAATCTGTATTTACAAGATTGATTTAAGGCTTTCAAACTGTTTATATTGAGCTTTTAGACTCTTTTTGCATCTGTGATGGTCCATGCTTACTCAAAATGTGAAATGGGAAAGTCCCATGTATTTTCATTTTTACATGATGTGTGAAGTGTAAGAAACCAGGTCTGTATTTTATGTACCTCGTGTGCTAGCATAATTGCTTTTAATGTGTTTATGATTGCATATTTATAGATAAATGCGTAAATGTTTTATGTATATTTTATAAATATTTTATTTCCCAAAATATATTAATATTCTTAAATTAATGTAATAAATAGTTTGTATGAATAATGCCTAAATTAAATCAATGCATACAACATGTTTTTTTTTCTTCGGATTTACCTCTCAGGTTGACTGAATTAATTTTATTTTATATTTAAATTTGAGCTCAGGTTGTACAAACATATACCATATTTCAATTTACATATAGTACTAACTCAATGCAATCATAAAGTACCTTTTGCAATATGAACACAAGAACAATTGCCTTGTTTTTTTTTCTTTTAAACAAATAAGGTAAACACAAATATCTACACAAATTACTAATAATCATAATAAATATTAAATAGACATTAAATAGTATATCAATGTATAT
Source organism: Sinocyclocheilus anophthalmus (assembly GCA_018155175.1). Taxonomy (NCBI): domain Eukaryota; kingdom Metazoa; phylum Chordata; class Actinopteri; order Cypriniformes; family Cyprinidae; genus Sinocyclocheilus; species Sinocyclocheilus anophthalmus. Next base: position 27,549 of record JADLZN010003447.1, read on the forward strand.
AGTAAATAAATAAAGGTAAATAGTACTCTGTACATCCAGGAAGAATGTGTGACCTGATTAAATTCCATTCAAAATAAACTGAAACGACTTTCATTAAAGTCATTATTCTATATATTAATCTCCTCTTAAATTATGTGTAGCAACAAAATCAGTCCATCTTTTTGATACAAATTCAACCCATTTCCTCCATTTTTCCAGGAGACTGGATAATTAAAAAAAAAAATGTTTTACTATTTTATTTGAAATGTTTAGTGAAAATTTAATCACACCACTTGAAGCTGTGAAACCATAACATAATTTTGGCATAATTTTATCTGTTGCTGGTTTTATCAGAAGCTGTCAACCATTGCTTATCAAGCATGTGCACTGCCTCTGTCTCGTGGGGGTGTGTTGTGTGTGTGTTTTGTTTGTGTGTTTAGGCAGCCGTGTGCCAGTCAGAGCAGTCTGAAGGACATTAATTGGGACAGCTCTCAGTGGCAGCCCCTCATCCAGGACCGCTGCTTCCTGTCCTGGCTGGTGAAGATCCCGTCTGAACAGGAGCAGCTGAGGGCCCGTCAGATCACAGCACAGCAGATCAATAAACTCGAGGAGCTCTGGAAGGTACTGTGATGTACTGCTTTCTAGGGATGCACAATATTATTGGACTGATATCGGAGTCGGCCGATGATGGCTTTAAATTTAAATATCGGCATCGGCCCGATATAAAAAATTATGCCGATATGTCTTGGCCGCATTTTGCGTAGTGGGTACGCATTTTGACCTCAAAGTATGCTGGTACGATTTGTCACTCTACGCAAAAACCCGGTGACCTGTCCACGCGCAGTAAACAAGCAGAAAAAGACGAAGAGTTCAACCAATCAGAGCGTTTTCCGTGTATTTTTTTAATTTCTCTCCAAACTGGCTGTTTGTGTGTCTGTGAGTCGTGCGCTGAGATGAGGAAACACGTGTATGGTATTTCCTGGAGTCTGAGCTCTATTTCTTCGGTGATGCAAATGTGGACTTTCTGCACGAGGGCACCCTCCAGTTTCCAGTATGAATGAAACAGACATTACTTGCGTTCATAGCACTAAATAATGGCCAATCTATAGAAATAATACTTCTCTCAAAATAAATTTAAGGTAGACATGTGATAATCCATGTTTTTCTACAGTGTACAAACAGCATTTTACTTAAAGTATACTGGAGTTAGTTTTTTTTAAATAGCATTTAAAATCGCTAAAAAGAACTCTCTTGTGTCAAACCACTTGCTAAATGAAGGCGGATTGTCAAGTCAAGTCAAGTCACCTTTATTTATATAGCGCTTTTAACAATACAGATTGTGACAAAGCAACTGAACAGCATTAATTAGGAAAATAGTGGCAATAATGCAAAATGACAATAGTAAAAAAATGACAATTTTTCAGTTAAAGACAGTTCATCAATGAATTCAGTGATGTCAACATCCAGCTCAGTTTAAATAATATCTTTGCAATCATGTCAACGATATCGCTGGAAATGAAGTGTCCCCAACTAAGCAAGCCAGAGGCGACAGCGGCAAGGAACCAAAACTCCATCGGTGACAGAATGGAGAAAAAACCTTGGGAGAAACCAGGCTCAGTCGGGGGGCCAGTTCTCCTCTGACCAGACAACCAGCAGTACGGAAAAATCAATATAAGACGTAATAAAACAGACGATGAATAATATTAACAGCAATTATTATATGATGCAATCAAATTTATAGCTAAATTTGGTAATTCTGTATGTTGTTTCAGGGTTGGCATCATCTGGGGTCCTCTGAGGGGTTGCATCATCTCTTCAAAGGGGCTCTGGATCCAGACTGAAGCTTGTGTAAATCCTAGTTACCACGGGATGTCAATCCCGTGGCAGAAACAGAGAAACAAATAGAAACATAATTAGCGTAGCTGCTGTTCCAACCAAGCAAAAATGATTTGTTTAACCCAAACTAACGAATAATAATGTGCATTTGATTAGATATAACTGCAGTAAAAGATTATGACTGCAGTAAAAGATTATGAGATGCATTATTTGAATGCTTGGCCAAAGAGATGTGTCTTTAATATAGATTTAAATAGAGAGAGTGTGTCTGAACCCCAAAAGTTTTCAGGAAGGCTATTCCAGAGTTTGGGATTCAAATGCGAAAAAGCTCTACCTCCTTAGTGGACTTTGCTATCCTAGGTACTACCAAAAGTCCAGAATTTTGCGACCTTAGGGAGCGTGATGGATTGTAGCGTGGTAGAAGACTAGTTAGGTACGCAGGAGCTAACCCATTAAGGGCCTTATAGGCAAGTAATAATATTTTGTAACTGATACGGAACTTAATATGTCAGTAAAATTGCAGAGACTGTAAAATTGGGGTAATTTGATCTTTTTTTTTTTTGACCTGGTAAGGACTCTAGCCGCTGGATTTTGGACTATCTGTAGCTTGTTTATGGAAGATGCAGGACAACCACCTAGCAGAGCATTACAATAGTCCAGTCTAGAGGTAATGAACGCATGAACTAGCTTTTCTGCATCAGAAACAGGTAACATGTTTCGTAACTTGGCAATGTTTCTAAGATGGAAGAATGCTGTTTTTGTAACATGGGAAATATGATTTTCAAAAGACAAGTTGCTATCTAATATAACACCCAGATTTTTGACTGTAGAGGAAGTAACCGTGCATCCGTCTAGTTGCAAATTGTAATCCACGAGATTCGGCGTACTGTCTTTTGGTCCAATAAGTAATATCTCTGTCTTATCTGAATTTAATAGGAGAAAATTATTGGTCATCCAATCTTTTACATTTTTAACACTCGTTAGCTTAGATAATTTAGAAGTTTCACATGGTCTTGTTGAGATATATAGTTGAGTATCATCGGCATAACAGTGGAAACTAATCCCGTATTTTCTAATAATATTACCAAGGGGCAACATGTATATCGAAAATAGCAGAGGACCTAGGACAGATCCTTGTGGCACTCCATATTTTACTGGTGATATTTGAGATGACTCCCAGTTTAAATAAACAATGTGGTAGCGATCGGACAGGTAGGATCTAACCATCTTAAAGCCTGCCCTTGAATACCTGTTAGTTTTGTAATCGATCTATGAGTATGTCATGATCTATAGTCTCGAATGCAGCACTAAGATCAAGTAAAAATAGCAATAAGACACAGCCTTGGTCTGACGCAAGAAACAAGTAATTCGTAATTTTAACAAGTGTAGTTTCTGTGCTATGGTGGGGCCTGAAACCTAACTGAAATTCTTCAAAGAGATCATTTTTTTTTGCAGGAAGGAGTCACAATTGAGCAGACACGACTTTCTAAAATTTTAGACATTAAAAGGAAGATTTGAGATGGGTCTGTTATTTGCCAGTTCACTAGGAGCTAGTTGTGGTTTCTTAATAAGAGGCTTAATGGCCGCCAGCTTGAATGTTTTTGGGACGTGACCTAAAGACAACGACAAGTTAATAATGAGAAGCGGTTCTTCTGCTACAGGTACCAACTCTTTCAGTAATTTAGTGGGTACAGGATCTAACAGGCATGTTGTTGGTTTAGATGCAGTGATAAGTTTATTTAGCTCTTCCTGTCCTATAGCTGTAAAGCACTGCAGTTTATCTTTTGGTGCGATGAATGAAGCTAAAGTATTATACGCTGTAGAATCTGCATTTGTTATTGTATTTCTGATTTTATCTATTTTATCAGTGAAGAAATTCAGAAAGTCATTACTATTAAACTGTGAGGAAATATTTAGATCGGGTGGCGTCTGGTTATTTGTTAATCAAGCCACTGTGCTAAATAAAAACCTTGATTGTTTTGGTTATTTCTATGAGTTGTGGATATGCTCGGCCCTGGCTGCTTTTAGAGCCTGTCTATAGCTGGACATACTGTTTTTCCACACAATTCTAAAAACTTCCAAGTTAGTTTTTCTCCATTTGCGCTCAAGACTACGAGTTTTTTTTCTTGAGAGAATGGGTATTACTGTTGTACCATGGCGCAGTACGTTTTTCTCTAACCTTTTTCAATTTGATGGGGGCAACGGTTTCTAATGTATTAGAGAAGATAGTGCCTATGTTGCTAGTTATTTCGTCTAGTTAATGTTTACTTATTGGTACACAGAGCAGTTGATATAAATCTGGCAGGTTATTTGTGAATCTGTCTTTAGTGGTTGGAACAATAGTTCTTCCTGGATGATAACGCGGAGCCATGTAGTTAATATTAGTAATACGCAGCATGCACGATACAAGGAAATGGTCAGTAACATCATCACTTTGAGGTACGATATCTATATCAGTAAGATCAATTCCATGCGATATAATTAAATCTAGCGTATGATTAAAACGATGAGTGGGCCTGGTGACGTTTTGCTTTACTCCAAAAGAGTTTATTAGGTCAGTTAACGCAAGTCCTAATGCATCATTTGTTTTATCAACGTGAATATTAAAATCTCCGAATATTAGCGCTTTATCAACAGTAACCAACATGTCTGAGAGGAAATTTGCAATTTTTTTTAGGAAATCTGTATACGGCCCTGTTGGTCTATACACAGTAGCCAGAGCAATAGATACGATAGATTTATTTTGCATATATGACAGTGTAACATTGAGCATTAGTATTTTGAATGAGTTAAACATGTATCCTGTCTTTTGAGTAACATTGAGAATATTACTATATATTGTTGCAATACCGCCGCCACGGCCAGTCTGACGGGGTTCATGCTTATAACAGTAGCTTGGGTTGAGTAGACTCATTTAGATCAATATAATCATTTGTTTTTAGCCAGGTTTCAGTCAAGCAGAGTGCATCAAAATTATTATCTGTGATCATTTCATTTACAATAACTGCTTTGGGTGAGAGTGATCTAATGTTTAAGAGCCCAAACTTTAAAAATTGTTTTTGTTCATTTATTTTAAATTGTTCTGGTTTAATCACGATCAGATTTTTTCTAGATCCTGCATTAAATTTATATTTTGACCTCACTATTCGGGGAACAGACACAGTCTTTATAGATTGGACAGCACAAGTACTTCTATCATTTAAGCGGGTAGAACAAAAGTCATCAGGGCAGTTATTTGTGATTTGACTTACTAGTCATATGGAGCTTAGTGTTCTGGAGATGTTGTCCGACATGAGTTTCGCTCTGACTCTGCTGGGGTGGAGGCCATCAGCGTGAAAAAGCCTAGGACACTCCCAGAAAAGATTCCAGTTATTAACAAAGAGCAGTTTCTGTTCTTTACACCATGACAATAACCATTCATTTAAAGCAAAATGTCTACTGAACTTTTCGTGTCCTCGTTGATACGTGGGTAGCGGTCCTGACTCTATGATCGTCGTCGCGGGCGATGTGCGCGCGCACCGTCTCGATCAGGCTCCTGAAATCCCTCTTCAGCGTCTCCGTCTGCCGCAGCTTTGTGTCGTTAGCCCCCGCGTGAAGCACGACCGCTCCGGGGCTCTCGTCGCCCTTCGGGATCGCGGGTATCTGCGCAGAAACAGCGAGAACACGAGCACCAGGGAAACAGAGAGTGTGCACTTTACCTTTAACTAATGTAGCACGGATGTGCCGGACGATGGATCTCGATTATCACCGCGTCAGCGTTCCGTCTCGCTAGGGGATCGAATCGTTCCGGTTGAGATCTCGAAGACCGAGCGGCGGAGGGGAGGTCGTCGCCGGCCCTTGGCTCGCGCTTCCGCTGCATCCCTGCACCCAGGTGTCCGGTGTCCCGTCGCCCGGAGGAAGTACATCTGGAAGATCGCGTCTGGTTGCACCGGTCCTGTGCCAAGAAACCCCGTGAGAAAGAGTAGAGGTGGTGGGAGATTTAGCAGCGCGCTGTATACTTACCTCGTACTTGTGAGCGTCAGCCTGGGATGTTTCCAGCGCTGCTCTCCGCTCTCTCAGCTGGGTCTGCTTCTCCACCAGGTCGTGGATCTGCTTCTCCATGGCCTCCAGCTCGAGCTGCATTTGGTGTCCTCACCTGCGCTCTAAGGTAGACACACATCCGCCATTAAAACAAGCAATGTGAGTAAAACAATGGCAATGTGTGTGAATAGAGTATTAGTGTAAGCGAGATTAGTGGCAACCACGCTGGCGATGCTAGTGGGCTATATGCTAATAGCGGACTCTGAGAGTCAAAAATAGAACTAGTGCTAACAAGGCGCTCTGATTGTTTTTGTTGTAGAATACGATAGGGGATGTATTCACACGTTATAGAAACGAAAATTATTGTGTATAAAATTGATTTTAAGATAAAATTAGACGACAAAGAATTAACTTCACGGAGCTCAAACTCAACCAACGGCAGCAACAACACTAATGTTATCTGCCATACAAGGATTGTATAAAATGGATTTAAAAAAAAAAAAAGTTTATTAACGAGCTTCAGTTTTATTACATCATGCGCTGGCACAGATGCATTATATTAACGCCACGGGTCATCAATAAAGTGCAGATTTGGTCCTCAATTTGTGTTTCCAACACACTTCACAGCGCGCATCATGTGCTCAAACTCATCAAAAGTCAACAAATTCAACAAGCAACAACGACTTATCCAGTGACGATCGCGCGTCCAAGTGCGTGGGAATTACGAACTGCACTTGCGTGAAGGTGGGAAAAAAAAAGGGAGTTAACACTGTATCTATCCACGCAACATCAAATTTCAGGCCGTGTGATAGGCACATCTTCCAATCATGTCAGTAACAGAAATCCGAAATTACCTTTAACATATTAATTTAGAGGAAGATGCGACTGAATTGATGTTTGAAGAATGCGCTTCCAGCAGCCATTATAAACAGTTGGTGGTTAAAGTTTTCTATGCACAATTTGAAAAGTCACGAGACCTATTACTATCTTTCTATCCAATCACGTTGATGGATAAAATTTAAATTAAAATAAGCATGTAACGACCAAAAACGGAGGAAAATAGTGGAGTAAAATTACCGATACATCACTTAATGTACTCGAGTAAAAGTACACAATTTTAAACTACTCAAAAAAGTACAATAAAAAACTACTTATACGGACGTAGTATTGTAATAAGTTTTACTCAACACCACTGAAGGTCAGAATCTATAGCTTACATGAAAAAAAAATTTCAAACATGACATTTGTAAATTAATTTTATATATACTGTTTTATTCATTAATGTTATGTTGAATTTTTTTAACAAATTATGAGCTCTAAAATATTTTCTGAATTTTTACAACTCTTTTTACAAATGTTAAATCTTAAAATAAAATGTTAGGGTTAACACTGCATCTTTCTGGGGGGAAAATGCAGCGATTGATATATAGTTTATTTGTAGTTATTTTCAAAGCTTCAATGTACTGCCAAAAAAATCTTCGTTGTTGTTTATTTAATTCTAAAAAATAATTTCTTGTTAAAAAGTAACCAAAATTAAAAATACTTTGCTTATACTTTGCACAGGAGAGACTTGGTGTTGTTCCAAACAAAAGGAAATATATCGGTATCAGCATCGGCTATTGGCCAAAACGAGTTAAAATATCGGCATATCGGATATTGGAAAAAATCCAATATCGTGCATCCCTACTGCTTTCTTATGAATACCAACGCAGGTATGAGCATCCTGTTGTTGCATGACTGTACGTTTTGTCATGTTTGCAGGAAAACCCAACAGCGACCCTGGAAGATTTGGAGAAACCTGGAGTGGATGAGGAACCTCAGCACGTTCTGCTACGATACGAAGATGCCTATCAGTACCAGAACATATTTGGGCCGCTGGTCAAACTAGAGGCTGATTATGACAAGAAACTCAAAGAGTCCCAAGTATGAAAAACTTTCTGCTCTTCAGTTATTCCTGAGGTTAAACTAGTGAAGATGCAATAGTACTGATATGATGATGATTGCGTTAGTAATTATTATTATTTTTTGGTTAACTTTGTGCTTGAACTACAGAGTGCAACGGGAGCCGTTAAATTTTCCAGTTTCAACCTTTTCCCATTAATTTTCTTCATTGGTAAAAAAAAATCAATAAATAGTTCAGCCCTGAACCAGACCAACCAGCTCTGAAATAAATCTCTGCATTACAACATTTGATTCAAACCAACTACAATCAAATGCATCTGGCGTAACGTCTGTTATGAGGATATGAGCTACTGTGAAATCCACAATAGTACTGCAATATAAACTATCTCCAAGTATAAGATATGATGTATTGGAGGTTTATTACAAACTATTCAAGTACTTTCAAAGGTATAAATATAAACTGATTCAATTATTCACAGTGCTTCATGGGATTGATTTGTCACTGTTAGGCTAAGGTAACAGCCATGATTGTGATTGGAGGATTTTTGTTAAGGATCATGGGTAGTGTTGTTCTTGACCAGGAATTTGTCATTTAAATAGGATTTCATAAAAATGAAGCTAAAATCACACTGACTTATAGCTAGTACAGAATGGATGGGATTTTAATTTCTGAACATGACTGTTGCACATTTTTGCAAGCAAAAAGTGATTTTATCATGTTGTGATTGCCATTTGAAATGTGATATAATTTTCCTATGAGATGAAATTTCATGTCTATGTATCTAAAGGTATATTTTAAAATTATATTGTGATTCCTGTTTTATTTCAATTAATTGTTCAGCCATTTCTTTATTTTAATTTTAATTCTATTTAATTAATCTAGTTAGATGCATATTCAGATGTGTTTTTGATTGATCTTTCCTATTACATGAGTTTATTTTCTCTTAGAAAGGTTGTTTATAAGTGCAAAGTCCAAATACAGAATCAGATTTAATGTGTCAGAGACTGCGAATGTTAAAACATTTTATATTTATTCTGCTTGCTTATGTCCTGTCTTTTTAATTCAGACTCAAGACAATATAACAGTGAGGTGGGATGGGATGAATAAAACGCGGATAGCTTATTCACTCTGCCAAGACGGATTCACCGGTTGGTAATATTTAATTCGCATCTTCTGTGTCTACCAGTGGTTCATATCCATCCCATCCCTAACACCGTGTCCCATGGAATCCCTACGCTCGTGTAGCACGGACATGAGTGTGCGCTGTCGCAAGAGGTACGTGTGTGCGCGCATGTGTGTTTGTGGTGCTGTAATTGTGTATGTGATGGATATATAGCTCTATTAGTGTTATTCAAGCATAAATCCGCAAAATGTGGTCTCTCTGACTATGTTTTCTCTGTGTGGGTGATGTTTAACAGACATGCGACTGATGCAAGGAGACGAGATCTGTCTGCGGTATAAGGGAGACATGGCTCCACTGTGGAAAGGGATTGGACACGTCATCAAAGTCCCGGACAGTATCCTTTCAGCAAAGATCAAGCTCGCTGTTGTCACACAATGACAGCTATTATTTTCTCTTGATAATGTGCATAGGAATGCATTGCTTATACTTAGGATGGCTTGACAAGCAACCACCCACCCAGAACACACTAGCAACTACATAGCAACATAATTGCAACCTCTGCCAAGCAAAACTCAGACAACACACTTGCATCGTGACCATGAGTTTTGTAGGCACTCTTTATATCAGCAGAAAGTCAGTAGCGCGTTCTTACTGTGCTGTTTTGATGTACGTGTATGTAAGTGTCTTACAGGGCGCTATATTGTATGGTTGATTCCTTAACCGAGATACTCTCAGATTATGGAGATGAAATCGCCATCGAGCTACGCAGCAGTGCTGGTGCACCTGTGGAGGTGCCGCATAACTTCCAGGTGGACTTTGTCTGGAAGTCGACATCTTTTGACCGGTTAGTCCTGTACTATCACATATAAGCTTTCACTAGTCCATTAAATTATATATTAATATATATAGTAGGGTTGGGCGATATAGCTAAAAAAAAGTATCAACGATATAATGTATTCTATCGTTCGGTATTGATAATTTTTTAACTTTTTTAAACTTTTTTAAAACAAAGCATATAGAAAATTTTTTTTTAAATGAACACTGTATGTTTAAATTAACCCAATTTTACTGAGACAAACAACAATATTTTTGTTTTAACGTGTCAAACACACAAAAAAATTAAATCAAATATTCTAATTTCTATGTTTCTATATGCACAGATTAAATAGTTTTAAGGAAATTGTCTGTCTCCCTGAGACCACAGGGAGGGCGCAATGAGCCAAATAAGGCCAGCACATTTCAAATTGTACACACAGGAAATAAGTCTATAAATCAAATATAATTTTGTAAATTGCATAAACAATTATGAACAAAAGAGCATCATGTATTTATGCATTGTTTAATCTAAAGAGCCGAAGCGGCATTCACACAGACTGCATTTAAAAAACATATGAGATGCAGTGAAAAGAAATAAACCATCACAAATGCACGTCGCTTTTTCTAAACATTTAAACTGTTTTAACTTTGCAAGGCTTTCTATACATCTCTTCTGTGAGACGTGGGTGCAGCAGTCATATTTGTCCGTCTAGAAAATGTGCTTAATATGCGTTCTGTGTGAATGTTTTGGTTTTAACCTAATCAAGATCTTCTATGCATTGAGCTTCTATATTTCTATAATATTTTAAATGCATAACGCAGCAACTGCGCGTCTCGTGGGCTAGACTAACAAAACATTAAAATGCAACAACGTCACTTACATCTAGGGCTGGGTATCGTTCAAAATTTTTACCGATACCGATACCTTGACTTCGATACAGGTTCCTGAACGATACTTTTTTCGATAACAATTTTATGAAATCAATTTTAACAAAATTACATTATCTAAAAAAAAACTTGGTTTTATTTTTCAGCTTGTTGACATTTATACAAACTCAAAAGACTCATCTCCAGAGCCACTGCACAAAGGAACAAAATGTAACCAACACAATAAATCAGTGTGCCAAAATGAGTTTAAATAAAGCTCACATAGTACTTCAGTTACCATCTGTTAGGGCGACATTTACCTAGTGGTGTTCGTTTTAAAACACATAAGCTCAGACAGAATCATGATTTCTATTTATGTTCCACTGATTTACTGATGAGCATTAGTAGCTTCCAGCGCTGTCTGCCTGTGTTCCCTCTTCTATGATCGCTGCTCTGACTCAGAGTCAAGAGGTAATAACATATTTAATTTCAGCAACATTACATGGCCAAAACACATTTTTGGGCCCCCTTCCCTATTAATATAATATTACCACCCAAGCAAACAAAAATATTTCTTAATTAGTGGAAACCGATACAGTGTGTTCTATCGGAATAAGCGCTTGCGTTCAGTCAATAAAAATCGAATAGTTCATAATTTGTTTGAGAACTGAGAAAGACCATACCATATAGTCGTGGCCACATAACCACCTTGGGAGTGCATTATTTCTCTAATAATTTAACGGCCTGGAGTCCCAACCACACATCAAGACATTATTCAGATCATTTGACATGTTTCTGTCCTGAAATCTCGTGTGGGTTGAACTATTTTTTTACGCACCTCATCCCAAACCTTCCGTTGCAATTCCAAAAATGTCATTTTAGAGCTGATAACAGAGGCTAGAGCCATTGATATGCAGGCTTACGCAGTTATTAATGCAGTCTAATGCGGTTATAAGAGAGAGGGAGAGAGAGAGATTAAGAGCGTGTGAATACCTGCGTCTGTGCATCTCTCAGCATGTGTTCAGCAGCAGCGTCTACTAATAGCGAATCTTTAAGTTTAAACTCCTTCATGAACCTCGCTACTGAGAAATGTCATGTAGCTTTTAGCTGCGAAACTATTTTATTGATAAACTTTTGTCAGCGCTGACCCGCAAATTTCTGTTCGCGTCTCCGCGTGTACCTGCACTGTTGTAGTGGTCTGAGAGAGAGACTGGGAGAAAGAAAGCCTGATTTCCGTAGCCTACATAAAAAAGGTGGAAGACATGGGAATAGTTTGTCATTTTTTACCCTATTTTTTGTTTGTTATATTTATTTGCTCAATGTATTGAGCAATGCGTAAATTCGGCCTGTTAGACGGCAATCGGAAGTTATTACAAACACTCGATGGTGGTTTCAAGGGAGTTTTGAGTAAAAGCGGAATATAAATCTTATTTATTGTCTTATGTGGCATGATGCTACAGTTTGCATGAATGGTCACATAACACGCACTTTCGGTCGTGTAGTATGAACGGACAACTGCATATGATTGAAACTCCACGCAGCTCCCGCGCTACTCTATACTGGTGGTATTACAGTAGCACGAGAGCTAAAGAGAGCAGACTGCTCCGTGCGCTTTCGAATCGCTCTAGCGGATGATCGATCTGACCGCGCCTCTAGTCGAACACACCGGCAAGTGCTGCAAGCTTATTGGCTCACTGACGCTGATGAAATTAACCCCTTAGGTATCGAAATTTGATACCGAACGACGAGACGTTTTTCGATACTCGATAGTTACGAGGCAATTCGGTTGGTGCCTAAAAAGTACCGAACTCGATACCCAGCCCTACTTACATCATTCATCACGCATCTCGTGCTCCACTTTGACGCTCCCAGACGCGACACATAAACATTTGATTGTAAATTGTTGTATATATATCATTATATATTAGTGTAAAATTTATATATATATATATATATATTTATATATATTATAATGCTATACAGTGGTATGGAAGTATTCAGACCCCCTTATTTTTCACTCTTTGTTATATTGCAGCATTTGATAAAATCATTTAAGTTCATTTTTTTCCCCTCAATGTACACACAGCACCCCATATTGACAGAAAAACAGAATTGTTGACATTTTGCAGATTTATTAAAAAAAGAAAAACGGAAATATCACATGGTCCTAAGTATTCAGACCCTTTGCTCAGTATTTAGTAGAAGCACCATTTTGACCTAATACAGCCATGAGTCTTTTTGGCAAAAGATGCAACAAGTTTTTCACACCTGGATTTGGATCTCTGCCATTCCTCCTTGCAGATCCTCTCCAGTTCTGTCGGGTTAGATGGTAAACGTTGGTGGACAACCATTCTTAGGTCTCTCCAGAGATGCTCAATTGGGTTTAAGTCAGGGCTCTGGCTGGGCCATTCAAGAACAGTCACAGAGTTGTTGTGAAGCCACTCCTTCATTATTTTAGCTGTGTGCTTAGGGTCATTGCCTTGTTGGAAGGTAAACCTACGGCCCAGTCTGAGGTCCTGAGCACTCTGGAGAGGGTTTTCGTCCAGGATATCCCTGTACAATTCATCTTTCCCTCGATTGCAACCAATCCTCCTGTCCCTGCAGCTGAAAAACACCAACACAGCATGATGCTGCCACCACCATGATTCACTGTTGGGACTGTATTGGACAGCTGATGAGCAGTGCCTGGTTTTCTCCACCACATACCGCTTAGAATTAAGGCCAATAAGTTCTATCTTGGTCTCATCAGACCAGAGAATCTGATTTCTCACCATCTTGGAGTCCTTCAGGTGTTTTTTGTCAAACTCCATGTGGGCTTTCATGTGTCTTGCATTGAGGAGAGGCTTCCGTCGGGCCACTGCCATAAAGCCCGAATGGTGGAGGGCTGCAGTGATGGTTGAATATCTACAACTTTCTCCCATCTCCCGACTGCATCTCTGGAGCGCAGCCACAGTGATCTTTGGGTTCTTCACCTCTCTCACCAAGGCTCTTCTCCCGTGATAGCTCAGTTTGGCCGGACGGCCAGCTTAGGACGGGTTTCGGTCGCTCCCAACGCTTCCATTTAAGGATTATGGATGGCCACTGGCCTTAGGACCTTTAAGTGCAGCAGACACGACAGAAATTTTTGTAAACCTTGCCAGGATCTTGTGCTCTGGCCAACCTTCTGTCTCTGAGCTCTAGGCAGTTCCTTGACCTCATGAGTTCTAATTTGCTCTGACATGCACGTTGTATTTGTGTAAGGTCTTATATAGACGGGTGTGTGTGGCTTTCCTAATCAAGTCCATCAGTATAATCAAACACAGCTGGACTCAATGAAGGTGTAGAACCATCTCAAGGATGATAAGAAGAAATGGACAGCACCTGAGTTAAATATATAACTCAGGTCACAGCAAAGGGTCTGAATACTTAAAACCATGTGATATTTCAGTTTCTTTTTTAATAAATCTGCAAAAATGTCAACAATTCTGTGTTTTCTGTCAATATGGGGTGCTGTGTGTACATTAATGAGGAACAAAAAAATTAACTTAAATGATTTTAGAAAACGGCTGCAATATAACAAAGAGTGAAACATTTTTTTGTTTAATCGGCCGGGTATAGGATATATGTGTACCTATCCACTGCACTGCATAATATATGACACACAATGTATTTATATAAATTATGATGTATAGATGTTTATTATAGTTTTGTAGTGTATGTTAGAGGTCACATTGTACATCAAGGCAGTAAAAAAAAAGAAAAAATGTTGCCTGCAACTAGCTAAATCAGTTTTTTACGATTTATTGAATTGTAGTGTAGATCTTATTCACCCTGAGGATAAAATCAAGGTAAACTAAATTAAAAAAAAAAGAAATGCTGAAGCTAGCTGAAATAAATAAATTTGTTTATTATACATTTTGTTTCTGTCAACATTTTTCATGTAACAGAAAGGTGTGGTTTTTATTTTTTGTTAGTTTTAGTTTAATTGACCTAGATAATTCTGCAATTAACCATGCAATTACAATCAATGGAGACTAGAGCTTTCTGAGTCTAAAAAGATTTTACATGATCATCAGTAATTGCATAACAAACTACTTAAATTTCACTGTTTTTCACATTATCAAATGACTTCACAAGGTACATATTTCATGCATAAGTCTCTCAGACTCCTCTGTGATAACTGTATTGTCGTTTGCATTTTTCAAAGCTTGAAGCTCCAGTCCTGATTATTTGTAATGTGTAGAGACAAACATCCTTTGTGTTTGCAATATAATTTTCATGTGTAAGAACTATTATGTGAAATAGTCTAATAATCTGTGAACCTGGTGGACACACAGTTCAACTTTTTCTTTGTATAATGTAGCATGCAGAGCGCCCTGAAGACGTTTGCTGTGGACGAGACCTCTGTGTCCGGCTACATCTATCACAAGCTACTGGGTCACGAGGTGGAGGACGTTATCATCAAATGCCAGCTGCCCAAACGCTTCACTGCGCAGGGCCTGCCAGACCTCAACCACTCGCAGGTAGAGAGCCCCCTTCCTCTGATTCAGCCCTTCCTCTTTCAGGTTTCTGAGACTCAAGGTGTTTTGGAACAATGTAGGTTTATGCTGTGAAGACGGTGCTGCAGCGACCCCTCAGTCTGATCCAGGGGCCTCCAGGAACCGGCAAGACTGTCACCTCTGCCACCATCGTCTACCATCTGGCCAGACAGGGCAATGGGTGAGACATGTTCCCTCATGACAGTGTTTCCACTTCCATTTCCAGTGCATTTTACAATTTCAGCATGAAATAAAGTTAGTTGGCTACTATATTGAAGATTTCATATCATATTTCGTTTTAAAATTTCTGTAATATTAGGGTCCTATGATATCCACAATGTGGAAAACACAGACAGAATCCAGTCATTACAAGGGCAAATTACCAGTATAACACGAATCTATGGAATGGCAACTTTAAATGAATGAAAATCAAAGTTGAGATTAAACTAACTTTTGTGATAGGTGACTGGAGTGTCTGTGAATATTAAACAGAAAAAAAATAAATTCAATATAAAGTGATTGTTTGGTAAACATAAGGTTGAAAAATTTACATTTAAAATCACTCTATATACAAAATAATACCATAACCATAAACCTACGAGTGCTCTCCTGGTGTGCAATTAAGTTTTTATGTTAAAGTTAAAATTAAATGTTTTATGCCTTGTGTGTTACAATGGTGTGAAGTCTGAAAAAATTTTTTAAAAAAAAAACTATCATTAATAAAAACAGAATTTTGTTCTATTATTGGACAATTTTATTTGTTAAAAAAAGACAGAATTGAGACAATTTATTCTCGTAAATAATTTCGTAAGGCCCTAAAAATGTAATTTTTTTAGTGAAAATTAATAAATTGCTGTTAAATTGTATACATGTTATGATTTCAATAGTTACACGTGCTTTTTGATTTGTAAAATTTAATTTGACCAGTAAAACAGATCCAAAATTAATTTTATACAAAAAAAATGATAAAGGATAAAAACTGAATCTAGGAAGATGGAAAAAATGAATTTGGGAGAAATATGGCCCTATAATATCAAGAGTTTTTGCTTCGTGTCTGTTTGATGGTTTAGTCCGGTGCTGGTTTGTGCTCCGAGTAACATCGCAGTGGATCAGCTGACAGAGAAGATCCATCAGACGGGGCTGAAGGTGGTTCGTCTGTGTGCTAAGAGTCGTGAGGCCATCGATTCCCCCGTGTCTTTCCTGGCTCTGCACAATCAGATCCGCAACATGGACAGGTGCAGACATTTCTGTTCTTAAAGCTCACTGTTTAATGGTGTGCTAAGGTTGGCATCCCCATTATTGTCACTCAGATTTAGGGTTGAGATTTTTTTTTAAATCTTAATCCAGCAATGACTATTTCAATTCAAATGCTTGGCAGCGTGGCAGAGATCTTATGAGGACCGATGTATGTCTGTCTTTTTTGCAGCATGCCAGAGTTGCAGAAACTGCAGCAGCTGAAGGATGAAACTGGCGAGCTGTCATCTTCTGACGAGAAACGTTACCGAGCCCTCAAACGAACCGCGTTGAGAGCTCGCTCATCCCCCCCCCCCCCCCCCCCGGGTACCTGTTCGGACTTCACTTTAAAACACTGATTAGACACCAAATGCTGGAACTTACAGCAAGGCAAGCTTTTTAGTGTACATTTTCAGTGTGTTTATGTATATAACCGGCAGGCCGGTGGGACAATAATGCCTTAAGCCGTTTTTTTTTTTTTTTTTTTTTTTTTTGGCAAAGGAATATGGCAGAGTTTTTGTGTGGGTTGTGTTGTTTTCCCCTGCAATTAGCACGCGCACACACAATGTTCTATGAAAAAAGCTGAATTTTTTCCTTTGTACGAATGATCCATCATCCTAGCCGTTACAGAGGCCTGCAAACATCTTGTTCTCTCTGTTTCTCAGAATGCAGATGTGATCTGCTGCACATGTGTGGGTGCAGGTGACCCTCGCCTGGCTAAGATGCAGTTCCGCTCCATCCTCATCGATGAGAGCACACAGGCCACGGAGCCCGAGTGCATGGTGCCAGTGGTGCTCGGGGCCAAACAGGTATGTGACGGGCAAATTTTCACACTGTGTATGTTAGCACACAGACTTTACATAATCCAAATATACCATATTTTCTGGAAAACAAGTCACTTGAATAAATGTCACACTGGGTCAAAATTGCATTGCAATTAGTGTATAAGTCGTATTTTATTTATACATTCAGAAATAATGTAAATTACTGAAAATAAAACGTGTATTAGTTCCACTCACTCCACAAAAAATTATTATATATTATTATTATTAGGGCTGTCAGTTTAATGCGTTAAATTAATTAATTAGTTATGAAAAAAATAACGCGATTAAAATATTTTACCGCCGGTTAATGCACTGGCCCCGCCCCAGACCTGTACATCATCTTACATTTCATATTGTTGACAAATATGATGCAGGGCAACTCCATAATTGCAGGTATGCCCTAAAATTCAAGATATTGGGGCAACAATGCTGCTGTATGAGTTTTTGTCTCATATTTATATCACATGATAAGCGATATCACACGAGCAGTGAGAGCAATATGACACAAGTGCTGTTTTTGTCCCTAATATAATGTTTTTTCGTTCAATTTTATAGGACACCACTGATAGATGATAAAACGAATTAATAATGCCAAAAACAAACAACAAATTACTAAAATTGTAAACTACAATAAAAAAATAATTGTAACAAATAGTTCAGAATATTAATAAAAAACTATGACTCTCTATAAATAACATTGTGTGTAATTGTGAGTACAACAAAGAATGAAAAAAGATAAGTATAAAATAGACATGAACACACTAGTGGTGATTCCTTATAAAAAAAGTATATGATAAACACCGAGCTCAAGGAATTTGAAGCGAAACCGATACCAGCTTATAGTAGTAAATGTATAGGATATAAACACACGCACATTCATTACTTGCCTAACATATGTATCATATATCTGTGTATGAAAGTTGCCAGTAGGATTTGATTAGATATAAGCTGCAACCAATGAGGTTAAAACGTTTCGAACACAACCCCAGTGTTTGACTTAACCACAGCGCGAGTGACCAACATTTTCTACATTCGAAAAACAAAGATCATTAATGGCTTCCAAACAAGTAAAAATATATCTAAACTACAATGTTTTTCTACTTTGCCTCATTAAAGGAATATTAAGTTAATTTCATTATAAGCATATACAGCAATTTTTAGATGTTAAAAAAGTGACTTGTGCTCTGGAAAGGACAGTACTTCAAATTTTGTTTACACTCGTCTATGTAATTGTCCATTTTCAGTTTAGTAACTGTACTGTCGTCTCTGTTTGACAGCTGATTCTGGTGGGTGACCACTGTCAGCTGGGTCCTGTGGTCATGTGCAAGAAGGCGGCTAAAGCAGGTCTGTCTCAGTCTCTGTTTGAAAGGCTGGTGGTCCTGGGCATCAGACCCATCCGTCTGCAGGTGCAGTACCGCATGCACCCGGCCCTTAGTGCGTTCCCGTCAAACATCTTCTACGAGGGCTCTCTGCAAAACGGGGTCACCGCTGGTATGTCATCTCAGGTTTATTTATTTTTTTGCATGTAGTTCTATGTAGTTGATATTGCATTACGTTCAGTATAGATAGTTTTGTTTAGTTACATAGAGACAGCATTTTTGTGTAGCCACATGATGTTCATGATGATGTTCTGTTCTGTTCTCCAGCCGACCGCATCAAGAAAGGCTTTGACTTCCAGTGGCCTCAGCCCGATAAGCCCATGTTTTTCTATGTAACTCAAGGCCAGGAGGAGATCGCAAGCTCTGGCACCTCCTATCTCAACAGGTACATTTGAACATCATATCCCACTCTCAACACAAATATCTGATGCTGTTTTAAGAAAGTATTCCGTGTACAATAGGCAAGACTCAATCTGATAGGTTGGATTCATACTGTTTCTGGGAGTCAGGGCCAGAGTAGTAAAAAAACAATTATATTCCTGTATATATCAATGGTTATATAGGATTTTAAATGTATGCCTCTATACATCACATAAAATGACCTGTTACCACCAATATTGAGTTTTTTCATTCCTAAAAAGTAATTTTCAACCACAGTAAAGAACACCATCACGTTACAATAATTCTGCCTGAAAACAGAGATGCTCCTGACTGAAATTAAAGACAAACGTTAAAATCCCTTAATAGAACAAAACCAAAAACATTTAAAGTGCCCCTATTATGCCATTTCAAATACTGCCTTTCATGCAGTGTGTAACATAGCTCTAAGTGAATGAAAACATCCTGCAAAGTTTTGAATCTGAAAGTGCACCGTGTATAAAGAAAGAGAAGTCTCTCAAAAGAAAGAGTCGACTCCGAATCATGAAAACGAGTCGTTTTTATGTACATCAGCATGAAACATTAGCATATTGCCCGCCCACGTGTTGGTCTGAATGAAAATGCAAATTCATTCTTTGCCACTAGGTGCCGCTTTTGGAGCGTTAAAAATAGTGGTTTCCCCGGTAACGCAGTACACAAAGCAGCACTGCGCTCACAAACCTGCTTTATCAGGCATCACAGGCGAGATTAAATGAAAATGAGACCAATCACCGCAGATTAGCATCATGCAAAGGAGGGGTTTGGAAAAATTAATCGTTGCAGCGAATCCTTTGGGGAGTCGCTTGAGCAAAATAAGGTAAAAATAAATGCATATTATAAGACAATGAAAGTGTTTTTGACCTTGCATGCATGTCAACCTGTTGTTGGGGACTCCCGAAACCAAAATATGAACCTTTCATTACCCATAATAGGGGCACTTTAAATCTCTTAAGAGAACAAAACCAAAAGCATTTAAATCTTTTAATAGAACAAAACCGACCGATATTTAAATATCTTAATAGAACAAAACCAACCAATATTTAAATCTATTAATTGCCCTTTGAAAATTTAGCCATACCCAAATCCCTGCGACACTTATCTATGGATAGGAGAACATTATAAATATAATATCGATAGATCTAGATCTGGAGGATCTGATCAGGGTGGCGAAGTCGGTCTGCGCGAGCCGCGCCCTGCAGAGTTTTGCTCAACCCTAATCAAACACACCTATGTAACAAGCCTAATCAATTCGGACGGTCATACTGTTGGAAGTTACAGGCAGGTGAGTTTTAATTAGGGTAGGAGCTGAACTCTGCAGGGCTGCGGCTCTCCAGGACCGATGTTCGCCAGCGCTGATCTAGATCATCATATCACCCAGCCCAAAAACTTGCTCTATGTTAATGCACTAAGGCATTATAGACATAACAGCATGACTTTCTGTAAAGCTGCTTTGAAACAATATTGTGAAAAAAAAAGACTATACAATTAATTTCTCTTGCCTTTTTGCTTTATCATAAGATATATATATATATATATTAATTAATGAATGTATGTGAGATATGTTTTATTATATACATTTATAACATATAAATGTCGCGTCGTTAGACCTCTTTTGTATAAGTGAATTTATTGCCATCAGTCAAAAGTTGGTTTGTGAGGATACTGGAAGAACAGGAAACCTTTGAAAATTCATCAGCTTATTCATAAAGGCTCCTTACAGATTTTAGATGATGAGTCATTCAACGAGAGCCGTGTATAAAATTTCTCTCGTGTTGTTCAGGAGGAGGCTTCATGTGGAGAAGATACACCTCACCCCGGCCCTATGCTTAGAAGACCATTGCCCCATCGGCGGAGCCAAACGCCGATACAAAGATCGGCACATTACACCATACCGAGGGCCCCCAAGAGCTCTTACAGGGTGGCAGTACATGAAGTTCAGCGGCTCACTGACACCAAACTATACAGGTTACAGAGTCACAAACAACCACCTGCAAACATCCCTGCAGATTGAGGTTCAGACGGTGCGGTTGCATAAGGACTCTAGTGAGCAGTGTTTCCCAACCTTTTTTTAGCCGCGGGACCCTTTGGAAATTTTAACAAACTTGCGGCACCCTACAAAATAAATTTTGTCACAAAATTTGAATTTCTAACTTCGATATGATAAATTTGAAAAGTATAGATATTCGGTACAGCAGGGAAGAACGGCAGAATATAATGTCATACAGACATTTTTAATATTTATAAAAAATTTTGTCATCAGATGGGGCAATCAAGAGGTTTCTTCTGAAGAGACATGATTGATGAACAGATTTAATTTAGGCTTTTATTTATATGTAAACATTGTTTAATTACCATTATAACAAGCTATCTCACAAATTTTTGCTCACTCAGTGTTTTTATTTTACAGTGGGGTAATTTTGTTGCAGTGACAAGATGAATTGAACAAAACAATGACAAGAAGCAGGTCAGTAATAAAATAAGAATAAATAAAAAAAATACTAATGATAGCACAAATAAAAAATAATTAAATAAATTGCTTTTTAGTTTTTTAGGTAGGTCTAACAGTAGGGCTATTAAGAGATTTAGTTTTATTTATTTTTTTTTTTTACCAATTATATCCAAATAATTTTTAGTCCTAGAAAGCTATTTTTATCAGAACACGTGAGCATAACATATAGCGGTTAGCAGATCAATGAATGAAAGGGCAGCGTTAAGTTGCCCATTTACCACACCTTGTTACAACACAATAGGGCTATTGCAGACAGAAACAATACTGTACTACATCGATGTTTCCTGTCAGCTCAATTTTTGAGTGGACTTTGCTGTTCCGATGAGCACGAATGGTATATGAGTGGAGCGAGCGGAGCGCACACGGGATAATACGCAGAGTGTCACACCACGTGAAAGTGAAACCTGAGCGGTGAACTAATTTTCAGCAGCCGGAATTTAGTTTCAGTGCATCTCTAATTATTGGCAACATCAGAAATGGATATTATACAATAGATGCTTTTTTTTTTGAACATTTTAGCAATTTAAAAATCTTTTAAAAAGGCACCCCTTTTTTACATGGCACCCCTGCTCTCGACAGACAGCACCCCGGTTTGGGAAACACTGCTCTAGACACTCACTGTGGCAATTTAGGGTGTCAAGAAAAGCGCATTTTGGTGTAATATTGTTATTGCTCTAGTACTGGAAGTTTTTAATGGCTGTTTGACATCCAGTATCACACAGCAGCATGTCAGTGATGTATTGATGCCTGTATGTATTGGTGTATCTACAGGAGGTGGAGATCGCCAGCGTGGATGCGTTCCAGGGCAGAGAGAAGGACTTCATCATCCTGTCTTGTGTCAGAGCTAACGAGCACCAGGGCATCGGCTTCCTGAATGACCCACGACGTCTCAATGTGGCGCTAACCAGAGCCAGGTAACAATAGCAGACTTAGAGTAAGGTGCAGTAATTTATTACACCTCATTTTACAGTCAGTATCATTCAGGTGTCTGTATGCACAGAAGAGATGCATTTAAACTAACATGTTTAACACAGACAAAATTGCAGATTACAGTCATAAAAATGGGATTTGCTTTATAAAACAGAATGTCACAGCATATGGCAAGTTTTGGCAGAATAAATCAAAAATAGGGCTATAAACTTGATCTATTTTTGCATGTCTCCGTTTCATCTACTACTCGCACTGAAGCACACATGATGCTTGTGGTGTTTTCAGTGTCTGTCGTCTCAATATATGAGGACATGAACACACAACTTCTCCAGAGCTGCTCTGAGAGTCACTTAACCAGCATTTCATTTGAGAAAAACTATGGTCAGATACACACAAAAACTCAAAGGTCTTCACTACAACTCACCAAAATAAAAGTTTGGTTTTATTTGAAGAAATTGACAACTACATTTCTTATGTTTTGTTATATGACATTAATTATGTTTTGTAGAGTATATGTGCTTTAAGTAGTAATAAAGAATAATGTGTTTCATTAAATATTTATTAAAAATCACAAATTTTTATTCATGTTTTAATTTAAACGGTAAACCTTTTTTGTGCAGCACTTTGTCAACAAATAAAAGGAAATGTTCATTTGATTTAAATTTTAAAAAATGAATTAAATAATTTAAGTTAAATTTGATCGTCTCTAATAATAAATTTGCTTTTAATTGTAAAACATAAAACCCAGAAAAAGTTAAATAGACAACAGAATTTCTTAGATGACACATTTCATAGGGCAACATTATTGCTAAAATTTAAATAAATTAACATTTTTATGAATTCAATTTATTAGACATGCTTTTTGGTTATTAAAATGTAATTAAGTAATTAAAATGGAATCAGAGCATGTGAGCGAAGCGGAGCGGTGTGACGCTCTGCTACGTTTTCCGCTCTATGGACGTGCGCTCCACTCAGTCGCTCTAACCGCCCGAGCAAGCGCTCCGTTAATATTCCGCTCACGCTCACCGTAAACCAATTCCCGCTCAGATCCCGCTCCGTTCTGTAAAGAACAAATTTGCGTGCATTATATTAGATTATAAATTACTGCTGCCTATATCTAGCCTACATTCTGAAGGACTACCTACTGTTTCGGGTCAGTTTTTTTTAATAATATTTTAATTGGCCTAAGTGGTGTAGGCTAATATCTTCTGTACTCTGTAGTTCTGTATTTAGGCCTATATACAGCTGTGTGTTAGCTTAGGTCTACAGTTTAACTGAGATTATTTAATAACTACGGAGCTCCGAATATAATTTGAATTAACAATTAGTTTCTACGACGTCAGCAGGTTTTATTATTTTTTTAATGTATTATTATTTATTAATTTTAAGCAATAATGATTTTAATAAGTAATTACGAAATATAATAATTCGTTCCACGATTTAGGCATACTATATGGGAATTAAACGAAACGAATGAATTCGTGGCAGCTAATGCCTAACAGAGAAAAATACTTAATCGTGGCCATAATTTAGACTAAACGAAAAAAATTAATTCTTAATTCGTGGCCATAAAGTAGTCCTAGCATAAAAGAGAACTAGCCTATTCTAAATTCGTGGCTGTGATTTTGTCTGCATGTCATGATCGGGGCACCGTACAACTGAATATAACCTTAGCCTATCTGTTTATTCATTTATTATGGTATGTAACTAGCTCACCTTTTGCTGCACCATGTTTGCATACATCTTCGTGCTTTCTGTAATCAATATGAATCTGTACTAACTTTAACAGTCTCCACGCACTCCCTCTCAGTTTCTTCTCCCTGCCAATTCTTAACTTTGATTTTTACTTTACATTTATGTATAAGGCTTGCAACTTCGTTGAAACAATATCTGAACTCAATAACTGCTCTACTATTCTCGATCTCGAACAAGCAAATCACCAAAGGGCATTCTGGGTTGAGCGAGCGGCGCTGAGCGTTTTGAGCGAGCGGAGCGGAATCTTCAGAAAGGCGCTCTGCGCTCTTAAGGAAATATTACCACTCCGCTCCGCTCACATGCTCTGAATGGAATACAGAAAAATTTAAATAAAACCGAATTTGGGGGGAAAATGTGTATTTTTGCAAAACATTATGTATATACATTGTATATTATATATTTTTGCACACAAAAAAACTGATTTACAGTATGTTTTCCTTCAAGTAAAATGTGTGAATAAATAACAAATGTAGGTGGATAGCTCTGGTCATGTGCTCAAATGTGTGTGTATGTGTGCAGATATGGCGTGATCATTGTGGGCAATCCTAAGGCTCTGTCCAAGCAGCCGCTGTGGAACCACCTGCTCAACTACTACAAGGAGCAGAAGGTTCTGGTGGAAGGACCGCTGAACAACCTGAGAGAGAGCCTCATGCAGTTCAGCAAACCACGCAAGCTGGTCAACACCATCAACCCTGTGAGTAACACACACGCACACACAAATCAGGGTTACTTCTGGCACATAAATCGTTTTTTCATGCTTTTTGTGCATGCAAAGCTGGTTAATTACAGTTGCATTTATTACAATATGCATTATTAGTGCTTGTATGCATCTATAACATTACATTCACCATCAAGGTAACAAAGAAGTTTCAAATAAGGGGAAAAAAACACAAGTCACAAAATGCTAATAATGGAAATTGTTTTTCAGGGAGCCCGTTTCATGAGTACCGCCATGTATGACGCGCGAGAGGCCATGATTCCTGGATCCGTGTATGATCGCAGCAGCACCGGTGAGAAAGCAATCACATACTACTTCTTACATCTCAATACAATGCAGTTGCAGTGGATTAGTTCTAATTTAGTTTCTTATTTACAAATAAAATTCTTATTTGGTATTTTTCTTGTTGATCAACATGATCAAACTAATTTAATTGGTTAGTTTAAGCATCAACCAAAAGAATCCAGTGTTATTCTGTTAACGTTAACTAAAACTGAAACCATAAAAAAGTCACTTGAAATAAAAAAAAAAAGTAATTGAAATAAAATATGAAAAAGGTAAACTTATTTAAAACTAAATAAACTAAAGCTAATAAATAAAAATGAATAGACTAAACTAAATTTAAAACAAAAATAAATAAAAATGACGAGAAAACAAAAAAATATAAAA
Source organism: Sinocyclocheilus anophthalmus (assembly GCA_018155175.1). Classification (NCBI taxonomy): domain Eukaryota; kingdom Metazoa; phylum Chordata; class Actinopteri; order Cypriniformes; family Cyprinidae; genus Sinocyclocheilus; species Sinocyclocheilus anophthalmus. The sequence goes on from JADLZN010003447.1 coordinate 53,044, forward strand.
ATAACTATTTTATGTAAAAAAATTTAATGTAAATATAAAAAATAAAAATATAAATATAATCAAAATATGACAAAAATTGTAATAGTATATAAATGATACCCTCGAATAACACCATTGTTAATGATGAGCTGCTTTTGAATGCGTTATGTGGAAGAATATGTTTAATTTAGTCACTGCTTGTCTGATTACAGGGCGTACCATCCCACCCACCCCCCTAAGGTAACGTGCGTCGGAGACCACTATGACCATCGGGGCGGCAGCCCATGCATCAGGGACGGCCCGAACCCGAATGGGCCTCCATCGAACATCCCATCCGTTCATCTCCTGGTCATGCCTCCCCACTGAGATGCCGTCCAAACTAGTAGGTATTAACTTGGCCAGACGTGAGCCGGACATGGCATGCGTGTGTAGAGAGAAAAGACTCCAGTAAACAGCATCTAAATCTACTCGATCCCTTGAACAAGACAACCGACTAGCAACTACTTTTGTCCTTCTGAGTAAGCTTCACAGTGCCGAAGCAATATTTGTAATCTGTTCTTCTCTTTTCTCGGCTACATAAGGGCCGGTGGTGGCGGAATATGGACACAAATATTCATATCTCTGTATTTTTTTGGCCGATTTGCGATCGATGTGTGTCACAGGCTATATATAGATATCAGTGCAGTATTTCTATTTCTGGTAGTTTCACCCCCGACTGTGGACTCTGGCACGGCTCTGCACAACATATTGTGCTCACTGTTGTACCCAACGAAACAGTACATATTAAATCGCGCTTATGTGAGATACCGAAATACAAGTGAGAGAGTCCCTAACAGCTCTGCCTAAGCTCACTACAAGATAGTTACAGCGCTTGCGCTACGAAAGAGAGGGTTCAGTAAAAGCACATTTTAGTTCCAGCCCATTCACACCTACGCGGTAAACAAATTCTCAAACAACAAAAATAATGCTGTTTAAGAGCAGGACGTTCAATATTCGCTAATAACTAAAATCTAACAAGATAGAAATAAGAGCAAAAGCACAGCAAGATGTATTTAGGCTATTCTTGGCATTAACCATTACAGTCACTTTACAGTCAAGGGTGCTATACATAGACACAAGTATCATTTACTATCTTGGTAGCTTTAAAATTATTACACTATATCACACTTGGTCTCACACTACAATGAATTTCTACTGTCGCGTTCGCATCCTGTGTCTTGTTATTGGTGCCCACGGGCGGTGCCCATTCAACTGCCAGATTCGGCGTGACCGTGTGTATCGTATGATTTTAGATGAAAGCGATTACCGCCGAGCACGACGTCGCAGTAATCAAATATGCTATATCGATACAACTGCCCGCAGCTTACATTGGCCTGAATCTATTCTTACAACAAGAATACTGTATGATATAGTGGGGACTACAGTACACAACATTCGACGATCGCTGAACTTTGTTTTGATACGCATCATGTAGGGATATTCATACATCATCCAAAGTCGTAGACCAGGAGAAAGGAAGCCTCTTCGAGTTGAGTGTTGACGGAAAGGACGAACACTAGACTTTAGTGTGAGTCATCAGACTACTCCACTATTGTGTAAAAACTCCGCGCAGCCACACTCTGAGGGTGCAAACAAAACATCTAAATATTGATGAAGAATCATCTGTTTAAAGTTTGTCCAAAGAAAGTGTCTTCGATAACGAAGCATGTCTCATACTAATCAAACATTAGTTTTGATATATTTACGGTAGTAGGACTATACAATCAGATTATTCTTGGACTAGAAACATAGATCTTACTAATATGCACCTCGTGTGTTTTGGTCGACAGTAAAAGTAAAGACAGAGCTGTCATATTCAATGAACATATACAATGTATTTTTGGCTATGCTGCAAATTTAATTTACTACCCCAGCCGACTCTTAGGAGACGCTGGTTTTTGGCCCAGTGGTAACATACCAATTAGTACCGTGTAACTCGATATACCACCCAGCCCTATTAGCTACTTTTAAAGAGCTATAGAAAGAAGCTATGGATGGAGTGACAAGAGGTGAAGCAGAACTGAATCAGGAATACGATATTAATCGGTTCTCTGTCTGTTTACAGGTCGGGGTGCAGTATAGCTCTAAAGGGAAGACCCCGAGAGTGAACTGGTTAGTGGAGGTAGTCAGAGGCAATATCGATAACAGCGTGCGGCCCACATTCTGGTAATCAACACGCACACCGCGGGCATGGGCCAACATGCCCAGGCAGCCAGGCAGTCATCGACAATGGGGTCCCAATGCCACTTCCTATCTCACGGGCTACCCTATCCACTGACCCTGGTCGGGCCATGTCTAATTGGGCATATAACTATCAGCCACATGAAGCCCAAGCCGTCATTCACACACAGTCCTCGATGGACAGCTGGCATGTATACGACCACAGCCTGAAGCTCTCACAGGTACACATGCTCCCATTTGTGTGCCGGACGCTGAGTTCCCACGCTTATATGAAGTATAAGCACTCATTCTGATTCCTACTTGTCCCTCGTATAAAGTGAACGTCTTCTCCTTCCTATTGTTTCCAATCGGTAGCGCTGCGTTTACATTGTCTGTTTTTTGTCTTTTGCTGTAGTGCAAGGTACAACACAGGCAGCTCTTTAGCTCTTCCCTCTGGATTAGTATTGAACTGTTTGGCCACCCAACTCTCGACATGAATGTGACCCAGTGCGCACGTGTGTTAGCTACCTCAGCGACAGCGATCTGACACGAAGCGGCCAGAACACAGGGGGCTACACTCCGCCCCCCCCCCCCCCTGCACACAGAGTCTGAACCCTCGCGCCCTTGATCCGCTACACGGGCATAGCAACCGGAGTGACTGGACCTCACAGTACTAGAGGGTAAGACGGACACGCACGCAGCTTAAAAGAACAAGCACTTACAACTACCAGGAGGTCAAGATAATGTCATTTTTATCAGAGACATTTTCTCAATGACTTCCCCTTTCACCTCCTGCTATAGCCTGTGATTCGCGTAAGCTGACGATTCAATATTTAGTTCCATGCCAATCCAAAGGACAAGAGTAAAGACTGTTTCAAAAAAGCAATCTAAGCGTAATATGTTCTTTTGAACTTTCTAGTATCTGTGAATCCGTTGTGAAAAATAAACAATGTAAATTCGGTTCCACAAAAAATATCGGGGCAAGCACACAACTGTTTTCAACTTGATACATAACCAAGAAATGTTTCTTGAGCCAGCAAATCAGCATATTAGAAGATTCCGAAGCGATCACATGTGACACTCGAAGTACATGGAGTTACATGATGCTGCTGAACAAGCAGCCTGCTGCAATCACAGAAATAAATTACAGTTTACAATGTATTCAAACAGAAAAGTTGTTAAAATATGTAATGATATTACAGTTGTATGATTTTTTTTGATCAAATAAATGCCAGGCATGCGTGAGCAGAAGAGACTTCTTCTCAAAAAACATTAAAAACAAATTTAGTACCCACCCGCATGCTAAACTTATTTGAAAACGTGCGTTAGTTACTAATCGTTAGTGTAATTGATGCCTATTATAGAGCAGAACACCCAAACATGCATATAAATGACCGTTTATCTGTGACACTGCGTTCTTTTGATCCATTTTTGCTAAGTTGTACTCAGCTGCTTTATGATGGAAAACAAAACAAACACCTCATCACCCCAGCTGTGAGTGTTCGGATTTCTCTGTCTGTGTTCGCAGGTTGTTGGAACAGGAGCTAGGCCTGGTGCTGAGCTTAGTTCATCAGCATTTTAAATATGGGTAAATATAAAAAAAGAACAAACATGGATGCCCGTTTACCACTGTTACAACTGAAGCACCATGGTGTGAGAGCAACAGGAGAGAATCAAACCAATCACAGGAGGGAGTGAAGCTGGACAGGACGAAAGAGAACGTGTGAGTGGCGGACTACATCCACCATTCGTTGAGGACGGGGAGGAGAGGGGAGACGCAGTGTTAGGAGGAGACCAAACACGAGATCTTCGATCTGCAACTCCGCAACGTGGAGGAGGCTCCTGGAGCGCAGGGGCCCTTCCCGGCCTCCTCTCTCTCTCGCCTGGCTGCCGATGGCAGCCTCAGGCCTTGCCCTGCCAACAGAGACGGAGCCAAGATGAAGTTCTCTTAAAACTACCTGCAAAAACCACGCTTGCTCTGTCGTCTCCACGAGCTGAGAGAGGGGGTGACGTATTTCAAGTAATTATAAACGCTTTTCGAGCAGCTGATTTTCGGGAAAGTAGAGTTCCCCTCAAAGTTGACATCTGACATTCAGGTTCTACCACCGCACATCTTTGAGAGAACGGACGCCTGCGGCAAGAGTTTTTGCGTTTTGTTTCGGAGCGCCTCTTGTCTCCAACCCGAGGTGCTTGGACACTCTGAAGGACGATTCAACTTTGAGGAACGTTTTCCGCCTGAAGTCCGGGAGGGTAGAGGTGCCGCGTCGAACGGAGGGCCCGTCACATCTCATCCGCTCTCCGCTAGGTGATTTGGGGTAGAAATGGCTTTGGGATGTTTAAAAATTCCTTTTAAGTGTTCTGTCCTTTGCCGAGGGACCGACGGATCTATCCTTTCTTATTTTCCTCTGTTTTAAAATGTTTTTTGTTCAGCTAGAATAAAAGCAGTGAAGTAGAACCACTTGCTTGATTTAGATGTGGCTTCAAAATCGATCCAAACCACCGGGATCTGTGGGTCAGGAGTGTCAAAATCAGGTGAAACTCGTTCATCTGGGTCTGTTCGATTTGATGTGTCAATCAAAGCAAACTCCTCTCACTGTCCAATCAGGTGAAACGCGATCATCTGAATCTGAGACAAATGTGTCAATCACAGTAAACCCCTCCCACTGCTATTCTGTCCAATCAGGTGAAACTTGCTCGTCTGAAGCTGTTCAATTTGATACGAGACAAATGTCAATCACAGTAAACCCCTTCCACTGCTATTCTGTCCAATCAGGACGCACGCTCAATTATAGTATGTGCCCGAATAGCTTTAGTTGTCGCCTCAGAGAAAGCGGAAGGAGGATCGCGCACACCTTTGTGACACAAAAAGCACAGCAGGTGAGATTCTCGCGTTTTGTGTCTGAAGTAAGAGGATCGCTCCTGCAATATTGCACGTTGTTGATGAATGATGCAGTCGAGACGCTGCGGCGTGGTGTTAGTGCACCAAATTCAGGTGTGGGTGTGGGCCGGTGCTGAGTGTGCCGTGGGCTGTGTGTGTTTGTGTGTTTTCAGAATGCCCTCCTTCATTATTATTTGTGTTGTGATAGATTGTAGTTTTGTTTCCCCCCCTCTTCTTAGTAGCTCACAGTTTATCTGACGTGAAGTTCTCGTAACCTCTCTCAGTGTGGAAATTGCTCGCGTTTATTTGGTTTCGACGGACCCATTCAGAGTTTTACGGCAGCTTTTAACATCTGTTCCAACCGATGCTAGTCGCCTCAACTTTGTACTTTTACTTTGGAGTGTTTATACCTTGCTGTTACTTCATACCCGCAGCCCTTTTGACTGTTTGATATTACCCACCACCACTCGCATTTTATAGCATCGAGCACAGATTAGTTTTAAGTTCACATCCTTCGCTTTCTCTTTTTTCTTTGCCCACAAGACAATCATGATTCGTTCATAACCGAGGTCGCAGAAATATCGATGCGACTTTTTCATGTTAATCTCTCATTTTAGAATGAACCCATTCTCTGAAATTCCTGTATGCAGTTTAGTTTTCACCTTTCATACTTCAACTGTAAATATCAGTGCTCAGATTTGATACAACGTCAGCCAAACTGTTGCCAATGACAATGAGATGCTAACATCCACAACAAGGCCAAGGTGATCCACAGAACCGCGAGGCATTCTTGTTATTATGAGGCCATGAAGCAGTTCACTCGATGCTGACGAACAAATTGCAGGCAAATTGACTTGAAATGTTCAATAAATCTATATACTAATGCTTAACTTGCAATGAAAGCAGGAAAACACGGCGATCGAGAACAACGATCAGGTATGAAATGTATAATCAGGCATTTTGTTGTAGTGGAAAAAGTTTTCAACCCCCACAATATGTTACTACTATGTACCGTTATGAAATAAATGTTGCTTTCTTTCACCAAATGTCCAGTTCTCAGTTACTTCATCGTCTGTGTTTTGTTTTGTAGTGTACACTGTTTTTGGCACTAGTAAGAAAGCCTTGTTTCTGCCACACCAGAATAACATTCAATTCACAAACGTTATATTTTTTCGGCAATTTGCATCTGATGGTGTCAGAATTGCAAGCAAACACGTTGTTGTAAAATCAAAACTCTTTTCTTGCAACTTCCAAGTTTGCACTTGTGTGACTTTTTTCCTATGGATCTCTGAGTTTACATCTTGTCTCCTAATTTTTTTGTTTCGTAGCAAACAGGAATAAATGGGAGGTAATTGTGGCTTTTGTCTGAGCAGCAATTCAGATACTTTATCATTCATTCAATGCTGAGTAGTGTATCTGCGATTTGACTTTTATTATCTCAGAATTGCAAAAGAAAGGGGATTGTGAGATTGTCCAACACTTACCTTAATTTTCATCCGGGCAGGAAGAAACAAAGCTTCCATGCATTTTAACCGGGTGTTACGGCTAGATAGTAAGCAGAGCACACTCAGGTGTTAGCGTTTTCCACAAAACGATATTCAGTGCTATTCGAACGTGCAAGTGAAATGAAAAAGGCTGGTGGCTCAATGGGACAAAATTGAAGCTGCCACAAAAGGGATATGTTCCCCGCTTTGGAGACACTCGTTAATTGTGTGTACTAGCCTTTAATTAAAAGGAAGTTAATCATAGTACAGTTAAGTAACTTGCGTTTTTTCCAAGAGTAACCGCATAACTTTGTATAATTGCACGAAACTCCCTGCCTGCAATGTGTCAATCCTCTTTAAGTGATCTGGACGAGCACGTAGTATGATGAGAGCCGTGGATGCATGCACTCACAGACAATATAACAAGCATAAAAATCTGAAAAATACTGTGTCTAGTCACCATACACAACCATAGAACAGTAAACATGGTTTTTTTAGCTGTTTTAAATGAGTGTTTAAAAAAAGAACATGTCATAAGTTCATTGTTGCAAAAACCGGATAAGGTTTTTAACATTTTCAAAAATCATGGGTTTAATTGGCGTTCCAATTAATCTCAGTCACTTGCATTGGGTGATCTTTGCGTGGTTAAACAAAAAACAATAAAATACTAACACAAGTAAAAAACATTATTTTTATGAAAAAATTTTTTATTATAACTAGTATTTTTTTTCCCAAATACAATTTCATATATAGTACATTTATTTATATATATATATATATATATACTCGAATATACACACACTCGCATTCAGATAAGTATTCAGTTAAATCAAATTTTGTTATGTTGCAGCATGATATACTCTGGTTTGAAATTAATTTTTTCTCGTCTATCTCCACCTCGTTACTCATAAGCCGAAGTGGGAAAACAGAATTGTAGAAAGGTCGGGAAAAGTAGTAAAAAAGGGACAAAAAGGAAAAACTGAAATATCACATTTACATAAGTATTCACCCTTTGCAACAACACTTGAAATTTATCTCAGGTGCCTCCCATTTCTCTTGATCATTGCCGAGATGTTTCTACACCTTGATTGGAGTCCACCTGTGGTTAATTAAACCAAATGGATTGGACCATGGAATTTGGGAAACAGTGCAACACTCTCTCTAAAAGGCCTCACCAAGCTGACAATGATAATATGAGCCAAAAAAACCAAGTCAATAGGTAGGTATGTGATTTTTTTGTATAATATGGATTCTCCATATTTTCCGAATCTGAGGGCGATCCGTTGTGAGACTGAGTCGTTATTTTTAAAAGAGCCATTTCCACACAAATAGAAGCCGCCAAATGTTTTGAACATGTAATACCCGAAATGTTCTTGGTCAAATTAAATGTAGAACTGATTTCTAGAAAGGTCACCACATGACACTGAAAACTGGGTAAGAAGAAAATTCTGCTTTGAATCCGTGGAGTAACAGGACATTTATATATATTCAAATAAAAAATAATACTAATTTGTAAATTTCCACAATATCCTGGGGGTTTTTTTTTTTTTTACTGTATTTTTGATCAAATAAATCAAGCCTTGATGAGCAGAAGATATTTATTTCAAAATCATAAATTGTGATGTTTCCAAACTTTTGGCAGGTACTTAAATAACAAGTCTATTAATACTTTTATTATATTATTTATTATTATCATGATTATTAAATGCTGCTTTTTATTTTTACAGGACAATAGTATGTATTATTACAATATAAGATATATATTTTAATGTGCTCAAATATATATTTTTCATAAGTGCTTGGGGCGTGGGTTCAAATGAGCCTTTTTTTTTTTTTTTTTTTTTTTTTTTTTTTTTTTTGTCTCTGCCTGATCACATGCCTGCATGAGGCAAAAGGAACGCCTGAGTGTCCAGAGACAGGATTGATCGTTGAACAGATTTTATGGGGAAGACTAAAAAACAATTCTCGGCACTAAAGGGTTCCAAGAGCAAAGTGGCTGCAGAAGTCTCACGATGGATAGAAGTTGGCACAACCAGGACGCTTCCAGAGCTGGTCATCCAGCCAAAATGCGCAATCGATGGAGAACGGCCTGTCTAGGACTGGTGACCAACAAGCTGATGGTTCAATCTAGTTGAGCTCCCGATCATATATGCAGATTGGAGGAAACCTACAGAAGGACAAACATCACAGCAACACCACCGATCTGGGCTTTATGGCGGTGAGGCCAAACTCAATCCACTCTTCTGGTAAGACAAATGAAAACACACTTGGAATTTGCAAAAAAAAAAAGCACCTAAAGGACCCTCAGACTCTGAGAAACAAGAGTCTCTGGTCTGATGAACCTCATTTCCAAGCATCATGTTTGAAGGAAACAAGGCACTGCTCATCACCTGCAGAGTATCATGCCAAAAGTAAAGTGTGCTGGTTGCAGCCTCATGCTGTGGGCTGTTTTTCAGCAGCAGAGACTGAGGGACACATCAGAGTAGAAGAAAAGCTCAACGCACCAAAATATTGATATAGCCTTAATGAAAACCCAGTCCAGAACACTCAGAACCTAACGACCGTTGAGCCCGAACGGGTTCACCTTGCCAACTGGGACAATGAACCTAAACAACAGACAAAAAGTGGCTTATAGACAACTGTGCTGAACTGTTCCTGGACGTGGACCTCACCAGGCATTGGTTTGAACCCCTATCTAACATGTTAGTGGAGAGACCTGAAAACGGCTGCCCTCCACCGACGTCCCATCCCAAACGGGATACGAGCTTGAGTCGGATTTGCCAAAGAAGAATGGCATAGTCACTTAAAATGTCCCGAAGATCCTCAGGTGTGCAAAGCTTGTTGCGAGTACATACCAAAAAGATTTGAGCTGTAATTGCTTGCCAAAGGGGCTTCAACTACTGTAATATTATGTAAATGTGTTATTTCAGGTTTTTTAAAAAAACAAAAAAATGTAATACTTTTCTAAAATTGTTTTCCAACTTTGTAGCAATTAGAGGTACGGAGTGATAGAGAACTAATAGAGACACAAAAATGGAGGTATAATTTGTAGTATCAGGCTGCCAAACAATAATCAGAAATCGAAGGGAAAAAAAGTGGAAGGGGTTGATACTTTCTGAATGCGCATGTTGTGTGTGTGTGTGTGTGTATTGCACAGATGTAAAAGTCTGAAAAAGTTATCCTTGGGCCATTCTCGAAAAAAGAAAAAAAGGTGTGTGTGATGTGGGTGTTTCTAACCAATGTGGCCACATTTTTAAATTAACATTAACATCTGAATTCATTTTACCTTAAAAACAATGACGACATCTCCTTAACATCAGTGTGACCACATTAACATGTCGCACAACCAACCAACCTATGTCCCCCCCCCCCCCCCAAAAAAGCCTGTTGGGAAGCTCCAGTCGTTTTTCTGTCACTTAGCGAAGGACGTTGATAGCTGTGCTCACCGGGTTTTAACATCAGCTCAATGTATGTATTGTAACGGGCCCTCAGCCTCTCTTAACTAACCAAAGACCTCACGGGCCACCCGAAGGCGCGCCAACATTTGCATGATGCCAGACTCTATCCGCTATCTGGTCCTGCTGGATCGTTGCGACGCACGAGTCTCACTGTCAACAAAACTCGCACCCGGGTCCCAGACGGCGGGACATCAAAGCCTAACTGGTTACAAAGTAACAGTCGCGGCGCGTCATCAAAGTCGTTGCGGGAAGCATTAGAACGCGGAGCCTGACAGCC